>PVIH01031329.1:0-10967 GCA_004025045.1 Sigmodon hispidus | reverse complement strand
TGTGACCTTATTCTATTCAACATTGACATTTATTATATTAATTCATATGTAAAAAACTGCATTAAAATGATATTAAAGCCCTGGTTAAAAATGAGAATGTTCAAGAACTTCTGAAATTAGATTTAACTTTACCAACCATTCATGCTATTCAGCTTGCTTGATGCAAATCAAACTCACTCTCTTTCACCTACTCTGACTCGGGTCTTATTTTATTATTATTACCATCTCATTCACATAGAATGTATTTCTTCCTTGATGCTTCTTCAAACACTGTATAAACCTAAATTCATTTTCATCATGCTCAGGAGGAAAAAAGATAACACAGAACAATGAATATACAAGCCTGATACACAGGAGCCAGCCACCTGCTTGTGTCAGAAAAATTCTCCTCAGACTAATAAAATTGCAGTTAGCACAGTACAAATCAGTACTCAATCAAGTCCTAGGGAGGGTACTGAGGCCTGGGGTGAGGATTCCACAGAATGGCAGACCCAGATGGAGAAAGGTATCACTTGGGGATATTATCCCAATAAAGTGTTTGTTACCTTCTTGTCAGTTTCTCTGGTTTTTTTTTAACCAAAACAAAACAAAAAACTGTCAAGATTTTATGGAGAAATTCATTTCAATATAAATTGGGTGCACTTGCACTTTTAGTACAGGGGTGGAACACGGAATAAGAGAATGAAAGGAGATGCAAGCCTATCCATTCCTCAAATGATTATTTATGTTTAACATTAGTCTGAAGTTTTAAGATTACCATCAAAAATCCTGTTTCCAACAAATGTCACCATAGTCAGTTTTCTATACTATGACAAAATATTCAAGAAAAACAACTCAAATGAAGATAAATTGATCCCAAGGTTTCAATCTACGGCATGATAGCATGCCAGGTGAAAGCAGCTTAATTATGAGTCAGAAAGTAGAGACACACTGAGAAATGTGGGCAGAATAGACCCATCTCCTACTATTATAGAATATTATTTTACCTTGTGTCACTTTTGTTTATGTTGCATTTGTTTAACTCTGGGAAACTGTGTTACTGTGCCTGTCTAAAACACTAATGATCTAATAAGTAACTAAACAGCCAATAGTAAGGCAGGAGAAAGGACAGCTGGGGCTGACAGTCAGGATAACTAGAAGGAGAAATCTGGAGAAAGGAAGAAGTCGCCAGAGGAGGGCCTAGGGGACGGCCACCAAGCTACACAGCCAGCTATGAAGTAAGAAACAAAGAAAGGCATACAGGAACGGAAAAGGAAAAACCCAGAGACAGAGATATCGGGGATAATTTAATTTAAGGAAATCTCACAAGAAACAAGCCAAGCTAAAGCTGGGCTGTTATAATTAAGAATAAACCCCTGAGAGTGATTTATTTGGGAGCTGCCTGCCCAAAAAGGAAAAATAATCAACATCCTACACTCAGGCCCACCTTCCACAGGTTCTGCTACTTCTCAATAATCTTTAAAGGTCATTTCTGATTCAAATTATAACATGTTGCTTCTTGCTCTTCTCTAAATAAAATTCTCTAAATACTATGCTCTAAATAAAATTGATATCTCTGCTATGTTTGATCTTTGCTATATGAAAATGTATACATTTTTCTCAGTTAACACTGGTTTCTGCTCTCAACATCCTTCTACTTTGTATCACTAGATGAAGCTAACTAAGCAAAGCCATGATAACATATAACCACATACCTTAGTCATGTAAAATAAAAAGCTTGCCTTTTGCCTGATGCCTGTCCATTGGGGAACCAGTAGATCCATTCTGCCCTCCCTTGCCATTTAGGCATCCAGGCTAGAGGTGCAATCATCAGCTTAAATGCTGTCAGGATAGGAGAAAGAAACTCTTCATCTTCTTGTACTAGAAGCTAGGGGCTGGTTCAAAGGATCACTATTGCCCTTTCTAATCAGATAGCTCTACAGTTCTCTCATGTGGCTCAAAACAGAAAGAACTAATTACATTTGGCCCAGATCACCATCACTGACTCATCTCCATGTGTCTCAAATTTGATGATTCCACCCAGTGTGAGGGAGGCAGATTCTCCCTCTTCCTAAAAGGCTTGGTTGGTCTCTTTGCTGAGATAAGACTGTTCACATGGTTAATGTACAGATCCAGCTAATTTCCTCTTCAGGCCCTTAAAACACTGTGAGAACTGTATCTCCACTGGGATTCTGTGCTTTCCACACTGCCTTAGTGGATTAATATTGCCTGAATGATTGAACAAGGCTGTTAGTATAATGAGAGTTTCATCTCTGAAGACTTCATATACACTGGAGGCCAGTAATCCTTGATAAGGAATAAACCATTTTTTATTTTTCTCTTATTTATATCACAAAAATACTTAAAACAATGTTAAAGTGATCATAATAATAAAATACAAATGAGTCATAATACTTCCACCTAAAGACAACAGATGCTTTCATTTCTTTTCATTCCAGACCTGCTCAAAGAGCACTTATTTGCTTTATTCAGCTATATTCATAATACATACAAAGGGCTGAGGAATTCTAAATAAAATACAAGTAGCCATCCAGTCAGCAGGCTACTCATCTTCCCCAAGGCAAAGACACATTAGGTTATAGCTTAAGACCAAATTTTATTTCACATAATGTAAGTGCCAGTGATCTTAATGCTTTGAACCTACTAATACAGTCACCACATTGGGAGACAACAGTATACATTTCCACATTTTATCCCCCTCTTGGCCTAGTTCTAGGAGTTCCTAAAAGAACAAGGAGCTTTGTATTCATCACAAGAAGGAAAAGGGAGAGGTGCTACCTGGACAGATTTGAAGAGGTCAGAAAAATTGGAAATGTTGACAGGCCATTGTCTATCGTTCAGGAATAAATAACATAAACATTAACATGACACACATGGCAACACATTCATGTGACTCCTGCTCTTAAATTCTTCTTATTGTCCTTCAGTCCTACTCAGGGAATCCAGTTGTTCTTTATTTTACCTAATATCTGAGTTAAGATTCTTTCTAAGGCAAGGTGAGTGCACACACAAATATCTGCAAACACACAAGTACACACACACAGGGTACATTTTCATTTTCCTATGCTATCAACAAGAAGAATGTAGTGTTGATCAGCAATCCAGATCATCTCCTAACTCATTGAGCACACTAACTCATTAGTCAGGCTGCTCTAATACTGAGAAAGAAAGAACAACCCAACACCTTGCAATCATATTAAATTTTAGAGTGATGACTTCTCAACTATTTTCTATTTTAATAACTGATAAAATATTAGGTTCTCAAGCTATAATATTTTAAAGTTTTATATTCAGTTTCTCAACTACTGCCACAAACTCATATAATTTATATTATTACATTTTGAAAGGCTTTATTATTTTATCTGCCATGGTTATTGATCTGAATCAAATCTTTCATACCTGATTCAACAGAATAGAGAGGGAATAAAATGCGACTATTTACGAATTTTAAACACTGCTATAACTCACACAGCACGTGCCAAGCCTACTATATTATGAATACTATTACTTATTTTTCTAAGAGTCTAATAATACCTACATAAAACAAAAATATTCTCTGGAAATTTGTCAAAATATGTACTCAGTGACAATATTCTTCTATGACTGTAGATGGCTGCTAGCACCTCTATCTTCAATTCTAATGCTGTCTCAGTATCCACAAAATACTAGTTCAATAATTGTTTTTCTGAGTTGTGCCTTCACTAAGGTGAAAAGTATTAAACACCTGTAATGCTGTTCAAATATTCTTTAGGGATAAATTTTGATGGCAAATGAGAGGGAAATATTTTCAAGCAGAAAAAGTTGTTTGCTGCTTATAAAGAATTTATGTCAGAATGTGCTCATGTAGCAGAAGAAAGCAATATGAAAACAAATCTAATATTAACAGCTAGTATAGCACAAAGCAAATATCAGACCCCAAATAATCAAAATTATATATGAAATATGAGGCATGTATTTTGCCTATGTCCCAGTTATCAACTGCTGTGCAACAAATGACCCCAAAGCCCAGGCCCTAAGTATGTCTCTGTCTCTGTCTTCTCTCTCTCTCTCTCTCTCTCTCTCTCTCTCTCTCTCTCTCTCTCTCTCTCTCTCTCTCTCTCTCTCGATATCCTGACCCTCAGGCATAATGAGCCAGGCATTCCAGCATGGGAGATAGGTTCCAAAAAAGCAGCTCATGTGCCAGGGACAGATCTTGATCCCATTGTTAGGGGTTCCACAAGCAGACCAAGGTATACAATTGTCACTTGTGTACAGAAAGTCAAAGTCAGTCTATGCAGCCTTTAGCTGTCAGTCTAGAGTTTGTGAGATCCTACTAACTCAGGCCAGCTGTCTCTGTGGTTTCTGCCATCCTAATCTTGATTCCTCCCCCTACTTATATAATCCTTCATCCCTCTCTTCAATTGCCCCCACCCGGAGCTTGGCCCAGTGCTTGGCTGTGGATCTCTGCATCTACTTCCATCAGGTACTAGAAGAAGGCTCTCTGATGACAGGGTAGTCACCAGTCTAATTACAGGGAAGGCAAGTTCAGGCACCCTCTCCACTACTGCTAGGAATCTTAGGTGGAATCCCTTGTGAATTCCTGGGAGTTTCCCTGGCACCAAGTTTCTCCCTAACCTCAAAATAGCCCTCCTCTGTCAAGATCTACCTTTCATTACTCTCTCCTTCTGTCCTACCCCCAACTTCACCAACCCAATCCCTCACATTTTAATTCCCCCACTTCCTTTCCTCCACCAGCCCCCATCCCCAGTTTACTCAGGAGATCTCATCTATTTCCCCTTCCCAGGGAAATCCTCTTA
This sequence comes from Sigmodon hispidus, assembly GCA_004025045.1. NCBI lineage: Eukaryota > Metazoa > Chordata > Mammalia > Rodentia > Cricetidae > Sigmodon > Sigmodon hispidus. The sequence continues at coordinate 6,171 of PVIH01031329.1, read as the reverse complement.
GGGTCCTCCTTATTACCCAGGATTTCTAGAGCTTTGGATTATAGCCTGGCTACCCATTGCTTTACATCTAATATCCACTTATGAGATGGAATTAGAAAAAAAAACCATGAAGAGTGAGGTAACCCAGACCCAGAAAGACAAACATGGCTTGCATTCACACATAAGTGGGTACTAGATATAAAGGATAACGCTTTCATACTAGTGAGTGATATAGGTGTATCTCAAAATGTTCATAAAAGGGGGCATTGATTTCCACCCAGTAAACATTCAAACTTAGATAATATGGAACAATTGTGGGTGATTCTCAGGAGTATCCCACAAATACACATTCTCAATACAGATATTCAATTAAGAAAGAATTCTAAAAAATATTATTTTGAAGTTCACCATAAATACTGGACTTGAATGACTAGAACAAAACAGTTCTGTGAGTTATTTAGTTACAGAGAATTCCTGGCTTTGAATGAGAGTTGGGGGGTGGGGTGGGGAATGGACTTGTAAGAATAGTATCTAAGAGCATGGCCTCCTGGACAGGTAATTTTGGGTAAGCGTGATGTCATTTGTGTCTGAGTATCAACATCCATAGAGGTGATAACAGCAACAGCTCAGTCTCTGAGTTGCAAAGATTCCCAAGGTGGCAAGTGAAAAGTTATCAGTGCAGTTCCTGACACCTAATAATATGTCACTCTGAACATGACTTGATGTTGCTATTTTGATTCTTCTGTAGCTCTTTATTGACCCAATAAAAAATGTTCCAGATTCTTACTCTTCAGCCTTCCTGGGTCACTAATAATTCTATGACCTTGAGGATTACACTTAGCTACACATGACCTTGTTTCCTTAACTATGAAATTAAGAACATTCATCTAAGTCAGTGAGTGTTAAATCTATTCTGAGAAATGATAGGCTTTCTGAGTAAGTAGGCCAAGCTAGCAGAATCCTGCAAACCTGTGTCTGTTCATCCAACTGGCTTAGATCTGCTGCTCAGACGCTGAGCTTTGATACAAGATCATGTTTGCCCCAAGGCTTTTTCATACACTAAAAACATATAAAGTTTATAGAGTACTTGATAGAACAGTAGCTATCATCTATTCCTCTAACTTCTATGGGTCTGGAGAGTATAGGAAATCCAAATATGGGCTTGTTAGCGCTATGGGGAAAGGTAGCCATTTATCATTAATTTGCACCAACTCCTCAGTTTATCTTATTGTTCAAACTGATAGTCAACACAGCAGCAACTATGAAACAGCAAAAGAAAAGATAGACCCGACATATGTTTGCGTGGTGGGTTCAACTCCTTTACCGTGGGAGAATGACGATGAAAGTGTTTCTGGCTCTACTGTCTCCTAGGAGATCTGAGAATCTGAGATACTGGGTTGGAAGCATTAACTGTGTAAGTTCTGTGGTTATGACTTTAACAAAGCACATCACTCTTCAGAGTCACCTGTCTCCGTGTATGAGGTAGAAAAGATTATAGGCACTCACAAATTTGTATTGAGGAATCACTGTTATTACTTTTTTAAACTCAACTGGTAAATATCAATAACTAGATATGCTGTTTCAAAATACACTGGTGAACAAAATGGCCTAAGATGATAATAGTTATTGAAAATGCAATATTAGCAAGCACCAGTATCTGTAAGATGGCCATTTATGTCCATCAAAAATTACAATGATTAATATGTATAAATACTATGATTTTATAATAAAAGCTCATTCTTTCATGCTTAGCTTTCTTCACATTATCTTCCAATGGCAGTGGTGAAATACAGCTATACTTCATTGCATGTAATTCTCTCTGCCTTCTCAAAACATCTCTTATTTCTGTCTCTTGCCTCTTGTGTGCTTCAAATATGTTCAGATGGTTCTGGAAGCTTCTACACACAGAACTGAATGGGCTGAGTCTGTTTCAAAGATTTGGGACAGAATCTGGGCCAAATAAGAGATGAAGAAATAGATGGGGTGGGGAAAAAGTGTGGGAACTTTCATGTTGGAGATGGGAAATGCCAAAGGGTATGGCTATTGCTGTTTTGAACGATTCTAGAATAAACTGGATTTTCTTTTAGAATCACCGAACAGCTTTGAATGCAACTATGGGTGGACCTCCAAATTAAGGCCACACACAGTTGTCTGAAAAACTCAAAATGAGAGTTTGCAAAAGTGAAAAACCATTATTGCTAGACCATATAGGTCTAAAGAGTTTCCTAAATAGCTAAAGTACTAACTATTGCATTTTAAAGTGCCTTTAAAGCAGAAACAACTTTACACACAGGACTTTTACACACTCCACCACCGGAGCCAAACCTTAGGCCCCTACCCTCTGACCCAGACCTGATCCTGAGGAGAAGATCTTAGACTCAGTTTGTTGAGAAACCCCACCAACTAAAGGATCCCAGTTGTGTCCTGGGTTTACTGCAACCTTGAAAATGAACTCCGAGAAGAGAACAACTCAGAAGCCCTTTGGTTCTTCCTGTTTTCTTAATGTTTTAAGTTGAGGCCAAAGGCTTCTTTCTGATACTTTACACACATCATGAAAGTGCCAGAGCCCAGGAATTCATGGCACAAGTCCTAGGAAGTCTCTTGTTAATCAGTGACAGAGCTGTCTAGCCTTAGGCCAGGGAAGAAGGCCAGGGGCACTGGCTCAGAACTTTCATAGACTGCTGCTCTGCTTTGACACCAGTATCACAGTCACTCTTGGACAACCCAATTCCATTAGCCCCCAGAGACCAGAGCAAAGAGAAAGGAGGTCTATCAAACTGTCACAGGCAGAAGATAGCAAGGGACAAGAAGCACTTGGGAAACAGAAGCCACTCAGCTTCTAACTGGCTTCTTTCCACTTTCTCACAAAGTGGGTGGCTTTATCTATTAGTACTGAAGATGGCCTTTTAAAATCTTCACTAATGTACTTACCTGGGGACAATTTCACTAGGAAAAGTTAGGGGTTTGTAGTAGTTTGATGGAGTGTCACCATTAGGAGGTGTGGCTTTGTTGGACTAGGTATAGTCTTGTTAGAAGAAGTGTGTCATCGTGGGGAAAGGCTTTGAGGTTTTCTATACCCAAGATACCATGGAGTGTCTCAGTTGGCTTCACATTGCCTGCAGATGTAGGACTTTCAGCTCCTCCTCCAGCACCACGTCTGCCTGTGTGTTGTCATGCCCCCATCATGATAATAATGGACCTAACCTCTAAAACTGTAAGGAGCCACTCCAATTATATGTTTTTCTTTATAAGAGTTGCTGTGATGTCTTTTCAGAGCAATAGATACCCTAAGATAGTATTGTTACACAATTTTAAATTAAAATCTCTTCAAAATCACTTTTTTTCCTAAATAAAATAAAATAAAGCTCATTTTTACTGACCTGGCTCTTCACTCCCATTTTACAGCCGTATTTTGTGAACCTTTTGTGAAGATACACATTTTGAAGAAGCAGCAGCAATACTGCATGACAGCTTCCCACAAATCCTCTCTGAGAAAACTCACTTTTAGAACACATTTGAACAATACCAAAACCTTAACAAACATGGTCTGATGTGTCCCCTAGGGCTCTTTGGAACTCTTTCTGATTCATTATTATCACAGAAGGGGCACTCAAAATGTATTCAAGGTCACTTAAATTCATCAGCAATTACTCCCTTTTCTTGGATTTTGTGTCCTGGCAAAGCACATGACAGATAAACTAAGTTAAAGGAGTAAATAGTCCCTGTAGCCAATGACCAAGTAATCAAATATATGAGTTCGTGGGGGGCATTCTCATTCAGACCACCACATTGGCAGAGCACCATACTTGAACAAAAGAAAAGGAATTCAGAAATTTCCCAGTCCCACATTTTCCTTGTCTTTACAACCAGCCTGTGTTTTGGGAATAGTGAACTGGTTAGAGGACTTATATTCCAAATATGAAACATTCTGAACATCTGTTTTGTCCTCCTCTGCTCTGACATTTGGATGTTTACAAGCAAAAGCTGTGGAAGTGACAACTCAATGATGCTAAGTGGGGGTGGGGAGGTCTCAGGAAGTCAGCATCACACAACAATGGTCTCAGCAGTTGAGTGAGCACGGACATGACCAGTCTAGTCCTACCTACCTCCTATGACACTATGCTGACAATAATTATCTTAATAAGATGTTGTGGGAATAAATTATGAGGATAAACCATTTCTTCTGTTTTCCATGACCTACTTTTTTCTAACACCTAATGTGTTTCATCATTACACCAGATATATGGATATAAATCAGCAAAAACTTTTAGGTCCACTTTATAGATGAGAGAAGTATGGCATGGCAAGATGATCTACCTGGCTGAAGTAATCATCTTTGTGCACTAAAGTTTATAGATGAACCAACCTGTATAGAAAATAAATCTCAAGTGCCTAAACCAGAAGCAGTAGAGTCTCTTCTACCCTCAGAACTCTGGCAACTGCCTTCTGTGTGTGTGTGTGTGTGTGTGTGTCTAGGGACACACACACACATTTGTGTCTGTATAAATAAAATCTTTATTTTGAATCCCAAAATATACAAGTACTTTTTATCCCTTAGCAATAAACTGAGTATTGATTTAAAGCTGTGGGCTTTGCTCTTCTCTAAGCTTGTGATATAAAACAGTGAGATAAAACTTTGAGGTGTTGAGGAACCATGATATAGAAGGAACAATATATAAACCTATTAATTATTCAGTTAATTGTAAAGCTTCAAAATAATAAGATAGAATAATCCAGATGACAGGCCACCATGGTAATATTTAAACAACCACTCAACCCCCAAACTCTGAAGCAGAAGTATTTATCCAAAATCCAATACTTTCAATTTTTCCCTTTTAGCTGTTATATGTAAATAACAGTCAGATTGAATTTTTTTATGTCTTTGACATGTGCTAAAATGTTCAATCATGAACTGATTACATGTGCTGCTCTATAGAACAGAAGAAAGTTACAACCAAGTTAAACCCTAAAATCATAAAGACATGGGTTGATTGGATGAGAGCAAAGGGTTTGACAGATCTTTAATTATAGCAGGTTGACAGATGAGATGTCTCTTCATGAATTAGACGTCAAGGTTTCAATTTCTTGATTAACTTCTATCCAGTAGCAGGCGGGAAAGTTTATAACAATGTCTGTAAATCTTGAAGTAGAACAGAATGTTCAGAAAGCATACAGAAGCCCCTGAAACAGCATTGATGCATTGTAGATTTGAGGACCCAAGATATTCCTCTTCTACAATCGGCAAAGCAAATGTAGTAACTGATGCTGGAGGATGAAACAGGAGGAAGAACAAAAACAACATCTTGTGAGGCCATCAGAAGCTGATCCATAAGAGAAAAGGCAGAAGCTTCTGGGACCAGGTGCTGTCTACAGAGTGAGTCCGAGCACACTCTGTAGCAGGCACAGATAAAGTCTGCCTGTCATGTTCCCCCCAGCTGCTGCTGAGGGAATTTGCATGGCTACCCACCTCCACCTCCACCTCCAACTGAGCTAACAGATAAGGACTGGGGTCCTTGAAGGACAGATTCAGACCCGGCCCAGAGAGGTGACAGGAGGCATACAAGCCCGAGTGCCACAACGGACCAGGAGCCACCTAATCATGAACCACTGAAGCCACAGACAAACATCAGTGCAGAAACTTACATAATAATACAAAGAACAACAAGGTAACTCCAGAAGAAAGTGACCATCTTACAAATACAAAACCTGAACTGAGCAATGAGGAGGAAACAGAAGGAAGCAACACCAAAAATTCCTTTTTGATGATCATCGAAGCTCTCAAAGAAGATATGAAAAATAGCCTTAAAGAAATAGAAGAAAATACAAACAAAATTTTGGAACAGATGAACAAATCTATGAAAGAAACATGCCAGGAACTAAAAACTGAAATAGAAGCAATAAAAAAGGCACAAAATGAGGCAAAGATGGAAATAGAAAATCTCAAGAAAAAAGCCGGAAACACAGATACACGCATAACCAACAGAGTTCAAGACATGGAAGATAGAATCTCTGAAGTGGAAGACTCAGTAGCTCAAATAGATATATCAGTCAAAGAAAATAGTAAAACTAAAAAAGCCATAACTCAAAATGTTCAGAAAATCTGGGACACCATGAAAAGACCTAATTTGAGAATAATAGGAATAGAAGAAGGAGAAGAATACCAGCTCAAAGGCACAGATAATGTTTTCAATA
>PVIH01031328.1:0-10971 GCA_004025045.1 Sigmodon hispidus | reverse complement strand
TCAGAGACCCCTGCAGTTGGTTTGCTCAGTTCACTCAGTTCGGGGTCGCACTAGGGATCCTTGCAGATACCCTCAGCAGCAGCAGGAGCTGTGGGTGTGGCCAGGTGCAGAGTTCAGCTGACCCCTGCTCCAGAGTGTGCTGGGACGCCACAGAGAGCACCGGTCCTCTGGTCAGGGTTTGAATCCGCCCCTCAGAGACCCCTGCAGTTGGTTTGCGCAGTTCACTCAGTTCAGGGTCGCAGTAGGGATCCTTGCAGCTACCCTCAGCAACAGCAGGAGCTGTGGGTGTGGCCAGGTGCTGAGTTCAGCTGCCCCCTGCTCCAGAGTGTGCTGGGACGCCGCAGAGAGCACCGGTCCCGGCCGAGTATTGTTCTTTCAAGGTCCAAAAAATATTGTTTTGGGATTTGGATGGGCAGTGCATTGAATCTGTAGATTTCCTTTGGTAGAATTGCCATTTTTACTATGTTGATACTACCAATCCAGGAACATGGGAGAGCTTCCATTTTTCTGATATCCTCTTCAATTTCTTTCTTCAGTGATTTAAAATTTTTGTCAAATTGGTCTGTTACTTCTTTGGTTACAGTTACTCCAAGGTATTTAATACTATTTGCAGCTATTATAAAGGGTAATGCTTCCCTTATTTCTTTTTCAGCTCTTCTATCTTTAGTGTATAGAAGGGCTACTGATTTCTTTGAATTAATCTAGTATCTTGCTATATTGCTGAAGGATTTTAACAGCTGTAGCAGTTACTTGGAAGAATTTTGTGGGTCACTTATGTATACAATCATATCATCTGCAAATAGCGATAGTTTCACTTCTTTTCCAATTTGTATCCCCTTAATTTCTTTTCATTCCCTTATTGCTTTAGCTAAAACTTCGAGAACTATACTGAATAGTTAAGGGGAGATAGGACATCCTTGTCTAGTTTTTGACTTTAGTTTGATTGCTTTGAGTTTTTCTCCATTAAGTTTGATACTGGCTGTTGGCTTCCTGTAAATCGCTTTCATTACATTTAGGTAGTCTCCCTATATTCCTTATCTCTCCAGGGTTTAAATCATAAAGGAGTGTTGGATTTTGTCAAAGGCTTTTTCAGCATCTAAGGATATGATCATGTGCTTTTGTTCCTTTATTTTGTTATATGATAGATAACATTTACAGTTTTTTGTATGTTAAACCAGCCCTGCATTTCTGGGATAAAGCCTACTTGGTTGTGGTGGATGATATTTTTTTTATACATTGTTGTACACGGTTTGCCAAAATTTTGTTGAGAATTTTCACATCAATATTCATGATGGAAATTGGTCTGTAATTTTCCCTCTTTGTTGTGTCTTTTAGTGGCTTCGATATTAGGGTAATTGTGGCCTCATAAAAGGAATTTGGCAATATTCCTTCAGTTTCTACTGTGTGAAATAACTTAAGGAGTAACGGTAGTATTTCTTTGAATGACTGGTAGAACTCGGCACTGAAACCATCTGGACCAGGGCTTTTAATTTTGGAGAGGTTTTTAATGACAGCTTCAATTTCCTTAAGTGCTATAAGCCTGTTTAGGTAATTACTCTGATCTTGATTTAATTTTGGTAGATGGTACCTGTCCAGAAAGCTGTCCATTTCTTTTAGGTTTTTCCATTTTTGTGGAATACAGATTTTCAAAATATGATCTGATAATTCTCTGTATTTCCTGAGAGTCTGTTGTTATGTCCCCTTTTTCACTTCTGATTTTGTTGATTTGAATGCTCTCTTTGTTTTTTGATTAGTTTGGATAAGGGCTTATCTATCTTGTTAACTTTCTCAAAGAACCAACTCTTAAATTCATTGATTCTTTGTATTGTTCTTTTTGTTTCAATTGTATTGATTTCAGCTCTAATTTTGATTATTTCCTGCCATCTACTCCTTCTAAGTGAGTTCGCTTCTAATTGTTCTAAGGCTTTCAGCTGAGCTTTTAGGTCTCTAGTGTGGGATTTCTCTAGGTTTTTCATGTAGGCATCTAGCACTATGAAGTTTCCTCTTAAGACTGCTTTCATTGTGTCCCACAAGTTTGGATACATTGTGGATTCATTTTCATTAAATTCTAGGAAGACTTTGATTTCTTTTTTAATTTCTTTCTTGATCAGAGATGGTTCAGCTGAGTGAAGTTTAGTTTCCATGAGTTGGTAGACTTTCTTTGATTTTTGACGTTGTTGATCTCTAACTTTAGGCCCTGGTGGTCCGATATGTTTCAAGGGATTATTTCCATTTTCTTGTATCTGTTGATATTTGCTTTATGACCAACTATGTGGTCAATTTTGGAGACAGTTCTATGAGGAGCTGAGAAATATGTATATTCCTTTGCATTTTGGTGGAAGCCTCTGTAGATATCTATTAAATCCATTTGCATCATAACTAGATTCCTTATTTCTCTGTTGAGTCTCTGTCTGGTTGACCTATCCAGGGTTGAAAGCGGGGTATTTAATTCTCCCACTATTAAGGTGTAAGAATTGATTTGGATTTGAGCTTTAGCTTTTTTTTTTTTTTAACATAAGTAGGTGACCTTATATTAGGGGCATAAATATTTGGGATTGAAATCTCTTCTTGACCTATTTTTCCTGTGGTAAATAAGTAGTGGCCATCTTGGTCCCTTTTAATTGCTTTTAGCTTAAAGTCTACTTTGTTAGATATTAGGATTGCAACCCCCACTTGTTTTTTAGGACCATTTGACTGGAAAATCTTTTCCCAAGCCTTTATTCTAAGCCCGTGTCTGTCCTTGTGGTTGAGGTGTGTTTCTTGTATGCAACAGAGGGTTGAATTTTGTTGTTGTATTCATCTTGTTAGTGTGTGATGTTTTATAAGAGAATTGAGTCCATTGATATTAAGGGAAAGTAGTGACCATTGATTGATATTTCCTGTCATTTTTGGTGGTAACTTGCTTGTATGTCCTTTTTCTGGAGTATTCTTCTGTGGAATTATTGATTTTTTGTGGTTTCATGGGTGTATCTCGGGTCCTTAGGTTGGAGTTTTCCCTCTAATACTCTCTGTAGTGCTAGATTGGTAGATAGGTATTCTTTCACTCTGACTTTGTCATGAAATATCTTGTTTACTCCATCTATGGTGATTGATAATTTTGAAGGCTATAGTATTCTAGTTTGGCAGCCATGCTCTTTTAGCATCTGTATAACTTCTGACCAAGCCCTTCTAGCTTTCATCGTTTCCATTGAATAGTCAAGTGTTATTGTGATGGGTCTGCCTTTATAAGTAAGTTGGCCCTTTTCTTTTGCAGCTCTTAAAATTTTTTCTTTTTTCTGTATGTTTTGTGGCTTGATTATAATTTCGCATGCTGACTTTGGGGGTGGGTCATATCTAATTGGTGTTCTGTAAGCTTCTTTTATCTTTGTAGGCATTTCCTTTTTCAAGTTAGGGAAGTTTTCTTCTATGATTTTATTGAAAACATTATCTGTGCCTTTGAGTTGGTATTCTTCTCCTTCTTCTATTCCTATTATTCTCAAGTTAGGTCTTTTCATGGTGTCCCAGATTTCCTGAACATTTTGAGTTATGGCTTTTTTAGTTTTAGTATTTTCTTTGACTGATATATCTATTTGAGCTACTGAGTCTTCCACTTCAGAGATTCTGTCTTCCTTCTCTTGAACTCTGTTTGCTATCCTTGTATCTGTGGTTCCAGCTTTTTTCTTCAGATTTTCTGTTTCTATCTTGCCTCATTTTGTGCCTTTTTTATTACTTCTGTTTCAGCTTTTAATTCCTGGCATGTTTCTTTCATAGATTTGTTCATATCTTCCAATTTTTTGTTTGTATTTTCTTTTATTTGTTTAAGGCTATTTTTCATATCTTCTTTGAGAGCTTCGATGACCATCATAAAGTAATTTTTGGTGTTGCTTCCTTCTGTTGCCTGTTCATTGCTCAATTCAGTTCTTATATTTGTATTACTGACACTTTCTTCTGGAGTTACCTTGTTTTTCTTTATATTATTATGTAAATTTTTACACTGGCGTTTGCCCATGGCTTCAGTGGTTCATGATTAGGTGGCTCCTGGTCAGTTGTTGCACTCGGGCTTGTGTGCCCCCTGTCACCTCTGAGGAAAAGGTCTGCTCAATCTCTACCTCTGCTCTGGACAGAAGACTGAACTTCCAGTCTTCAATCTTTCTCTGTTTGACCAATTGGAGGCAAGATGGAGGCCATGCAAATTCCCTCAGCAGCAGCTGTGGGGACCATGGCAGTCAGAGTTTATCTTCATCTGCTACAGAGTGCATGGGTACATGCTGTGCAGACAGCACCCAGTCCCCTAGATAGATTTTTCAAATGCTTTTATTTTGGTTTTGTTTTTCTTTTTGTTGTTGTTGCTTATTTTGTTTTGCCCCAAATTCTCCACAGCAATAACTTATGATATTGTCTGAATTTTAAACTGTCTTGAAAGTATTTTCACCAAGTTATTTGATCTATGATCTCTATCTTTGGCCTCTGTCAATGTTTCAGTGTAGCAACAGGGCAGATAAACTGTAGGTAAATTATTTATTAGTATGCACTGTGGGTGTCCTCTGGTCCAGTTCTCAGTGAAACCCTTTCTTGTTCCCATCTGAAACTCATATGTTAGGCTTATGGTATGGTTTTTATGTCCTCTTTTGCATCAGCATTCTGACGTTCTGAATTCCTTCCAGAACTGTCTATGAACCTTAGTTACAGTATTCTAGTATTTCACTAATCTTAATCTTGGACTTTCCCAAATTCCTATTACAAACCCAGTTTACTAGCCACATAGCCAGGTATTACCTTTGCAATGACTTCATTCTCCTAGAACAAATATTCTGTTACGCATTTGTATTTTTCTGACAAAAACAACTTCTTGAGAGAAAAGGTTCATGGTTCAAAATACATGGAAAAAACATCCTAGGAATGGAATTACATAATGGATCAGGTACTTTACTTGATGGAAAGGCTGATAGAAAAAGACTAAGGACAACATACCCTAAGTACTATCCTGATTGTTTTATTTCCTCCAGCTAACTCCAACCTCACAAAGTTTCTACAACATCTCCAAACACCTGGCTGTTTGACCATAAATTTCATTTATGAGACTCTGTGTGATATTGAATATTAGACTTGTAAGGGCATTTACTTATTTTGAAGTTAAAATTGGACTGAGAAGATCTGAAGTTTCTAAATAGTAGAGCACTCGGTAATTTAATCTTATTTGTTATCCTTGCCCCAACTTAATTATCAATCTGTTTAGTATCTTGAATATGAATAGTCCAGACACTTCAGTAATGCTTTGAAGTAGAGACTTGTAGTTTTGATTTTAATACTGCCCCCACATAGGTTGTTTAAAGGTTTAAAAAATTCTACTTTTATATTGATTGTTGTTATGTCACATTTCTTTCAGTGTGTAGCATAATAAGTTTCTCTTATTATATGGAAATACTATGTCACAATTACTTCAGATAAAAAGTTTGGAATTCAACACTAGTTAGGTATTTTCTACCATATCTTTTGCATTAAAAACCGTACTTTTAAGTCAAATATCCATTTGATGCATAAGGAATAGACATTATTCTTTGAAGGGATTTTGGAAGACAGACTCAGTACAAGTTTGCCGGAATTTGCTATCAACTGTCTGGAAAAGCTTCACTTTTTTCTCTACATCCAGTTTGCTTTTTCCTTTAAGGATATTAGATTGCTTCTTTGTTATTTTGTGTTCACTCTGATCTAGCATCTAGATCTCTGGAGATTTCACATTCAGTTCTCCAAAGGATATCTCTGGGCAGCCAGGGGAAGCTCAAAGGAACCTAGATGATCCTGAGGAGACAGAGTATAGATTGTAATTCAGGTTTAGATTTTAAGTCATGACAATAGGACATCATTTTTTAAATTGTATTTTACTATTTTTCAGAGTTCAATAAAACAACTTCCCTAAAGTTCTTATAACTTCCAAAACACACTATATCAAGGATAATTTTAAATCTTCTGTGTTTATGAGTGTGTGATACCTCTTTTTCTCATTTAACATTAGACAGAATAATTTTATGAAATATATTCAGCTCTTTTTATGTCTTTATTTGATAATTCTAACACTCACTCCAATCTGGATGGCTCCTGCTGATGGCCTTCAGTCTCACCTCCAGTGAATATGCCCAGTGAATATCATATCTGGCCTTTTGTGCTTTTTGTAATTTTGATCATCTTATAACACTAGAAACTTGTTTGAAGTTTGTTTTTTGCTATAAAAAGTATTGAATTCTTTGGAGTAAATTATTTTACTTTTGGATTCACTCAGTTCTTTGAGAGCATGCTGCTAACTGTTATGATGATGATTCTGAAAAAGTCCTATTCTGAGATTAGCATAGCTCTGCATCAGAGAAATCTTTCCAAAGGCTCCTGTAAATATCTACATTATCCAAAAAGAGTCGTCATCCTGAAGAAGAAGTTGTCATCTTCAGGCCTTGATGTCCCTCCTCATCTCTCTGTTCCCCTCAGCTCCTCAAGGTTGACATGGGTTTCCACTGCACATTTATACTCTAGGATAAGCCTTTCATCAGAAAACTCAAGGGGCTGGTGAAATGTGGCTATGAGTTTCATTTCCTGGTGGAACTGTCCTAGCTGTTTCTGTTCAACACTTGAATTGTTCCATGTATTTGAAAGGTTAGTCCAGAAGCCATTATATATCATGATGGAATTATATATCAGAATTCTCTTATTCAGAATGAGCTAGACTGCCTTGGAAGGCTGTACAGAGTGCACATGTACATTTTAAAATATGTACTGTGACCAGAAATAAAGTGGTCATTTAAACAATATTATTCTTTCCTATACTGAAATTAAGTTCCCAAGTACATGTTTCCTACAAGACAACATAGTATGAATGGGAGAAAATCAGTTACTAAGTCACAATTTTTCCTCAGTATTGATTTTTTAAAAAGAAATTTAGCCAGCTATGATATATACACATATACATGTACATAGGAGCATGCACACAGATTATAGAGAAAAATGTTTTTTTCATGTTATTACTTTACAAATAAGATATACCTAATTTGAACAACCCTTTCAGTTTCTCATTTATAATTCAGATCAAACTGTATCTACCCCAAGGCTTTTTTGATTACTAATCACAAATATTGATGAGGTACCTTTCCTCCTTCTCATGTGCTGCATGAGAAGAAGCAGAGGCACAGATCCAAGTTCCTGAGATTAAGTCAGGTCCTACCAGGCCAGGTCTCACTCAAGATGCCAACTTTCTCATTTGTTTGTTACACAATAACATTCTTCTCACATTTCTTTGTAAGATTTAGATCAGGCAATATTAAACATATACTTAATCCAAAATAAAAATTGCTTTGTAAAGATTCTAAAAGCATTATTTGTGTAAATATCACAAATAGACAAATAGAAATGTGCACTCCTATAATTTGAGATTCTTCAATCATAAATAGCATTTTGTTTCTGGTCTACAGAGACTGGTATTTTAGAGTAATCTCCCAGGAAATACATTGTAGTTTCTCATGAAATCCATGACTTTTAGAAGGTAAAAGCCTTTTTTATATCCCAGGTTGACTGTTCTTAACTGTTGAGTCTAATGAAGGCCACAAATTTTTAATAGTCTGTGAGATTTGTCTCCTAATTTAGGGGTTCTTGATCCAATATTTTATTAGATTCCTTAAAAAACTAAAATTGGGCAATTAATAGTTTTACTGAATCTTGATGAGAATATTATGTTTTATATGAACAACTTTTATTGGTATTATGTTGTATATACATTTTGTGTTTGAAACATATAAAATAATAAATTCTTGAATAAAAAATTGATATTGAGTGGATAAACAGATTGTGCATTTGACTTATCTCCTTATATTTCATAGTCAATCTTCTTGGTACAATCATCTTGTCTTCACATACCTTACTTACAGCTGTGTTTGATTGTTATAGATCTCAGTTATTTTAAGGCCAACATATTTATGAAGTTAGAAAAAAATCTCCCAGTAACGAAATTGTACGAATATTATAATTTTACTGATCTGAGTACTTTTATTTTTTACTTTAATAAATGTATTAATTTTTGATATAGTGTGTATAACATTGAACTATTCTGATCTTCCTGCTTCTACCTTTTGAAAACAGTTGTGTGCCACTATACCCCACATAGTTTACATAGTGTTTGGATTGTACCCAGAGTTTGTATTCTAGGAAAGTACTCTGCCAACTGCATTACATCCCCAGCATGGAAATGAGTACTTTAAATTAAGCAATAATTATTTTACTGATTTGTTTAAAAATATTATAAACAGGATTAATTATTACATTCCTTTCAGATATACATTTAATGAGAATTAAGATGACTGATTGTGAATGGCCTTAGATCTTGGCCAACTAAATCCTCATTTAGTCTTGGTGGTCCATGGTATGGCCAGATCTTCTGGCTTTTCATAATACTGGTTCATGACCAAGGTTCTGAATCTCAGACCCTAGTAATTATAAACAGACAAATCTCTCCTGCTCATCTACTCCTTAATAACCACTTGGAGGCTTATATTGATTATAAATGTTTGGCTGATCACTAAGGCTTATTACTAGCTAGCTTGCATATTTAAATAAACTTTTTTTAATTAATCCATTTAATAGATTAATGTGGTTCGTGTCCTACCAATGCTCTTGTTTCTTTGTCAACTGGCTGGCAATTGCCCTGACTCCACTCTTTTTCATCTCTGTCCTCAGTTTGAATGTACAGCCTAGCCTTATTCTTCCTGGATATTGGTCAAAACAGCTTTATTTATCAACCAATGAGGGCAACTTATATTCACAGAGTACAGATGAAGAGAGTAAACTTAGTTCAAGAAACCCCATTTTGTATTCTAGTAGCCATAGAGAGTTTAGTTTTACATTCCTGGCAGGAGCTTGCCCAGTTCCAAGAAAGAATGAGCTAAATGCTATCTAAGGACACCTGGATGATTCACTCCTAAGGCAATAAAAACCACTGATCACACCACCCAGGTAGGGTCCAGGAATATTAAACTGTAAAAAAGTCCCAGAGCATGAGCTAATTTACAGCACACCTGCATCCTTGACCCCAAGTAAACTTGCCTCATGGTTTTCACCCTTAAAAACCCAGCTCAAGAAAGGGCAGCACCTCTCTCTAGTCTCATGCCTGTGGAACAGACCCAGGCCCTTGTTGCATGAATCATAACTTTTAATGAACTTTGCTTTTCCATTTCGAAGAGTTCACATCTCTGGTGATCTTTTCGGGGGCCTAGTGAACAGGGCACAACAGAGATACATTATTCTACAGCAAGTAACAACAAAAATTAGGCCTTCAGAGCATCTTAGCCCACATCTGTGCAAAAAGAAAATGATTTAGAGAAGAGCTCAATTGTTTTAGGTCCAGGCTTCTAGCTTATAGATGGAGCATAGAGGAGAAGCCTTTCTGACATGTTCCAGGGTGAACCACCTGTCTCTGCAATCCCACTCGAAATCTTTCTGGCTGTATGGCTTCAGCCAGAATACCAGGTTTCTCACTTGTAACATATATAAAATATTCACTTACTGCAAAGGGCTGATGTAAGCATTGATGAGTTCATGCACATAAAATGCTTAAAAAATTCCTGGTACACTAAATGCATTGAATAAATCATTACTGCTCTATTTCTTTCTCCATATGACATGCAGTTAGGTTTCTTCATGGTCTAGTTTGACTTTTTCCTCTGAGTGCTTCTGCTTCTGTCATATGGACCTAAGTAAGCAGAATTGAGCAGTGAAAAGCAGGCCCTTACATTTGAAGAAGTTGAAAAGGGTCATACAGAACTGTGGGTGTAGTAGTTAATTAAGGGAATGAACAAAGATAGAGATAAGACATGAGGACAGACTTTATCATCATTGTAGTAAGGCCACAACTATGCTTTGTCAATGTCAGCCCTTTTACACTAATAGCATGAAAATGGAATATACTAATGACCTTCGTTGTTTTATGTAGAACATGGACATATCTTCCTTTGGGGGTATTTTTGTAGCGGGAAATCATGGATTGTACAGGTGTGGGGGTTACAGCAAAGTGCAGAGATGGAAGGAGTATGGTCTCCGAGACAGCATCTGCGGAGGCAGAAGCGGAGCGTGGAGAGAGAGGCGAGGTTTCTGCTCTCTCTGGGTGGCGAGGCTGCGGGTCGGTACGGGTCAGTACGGCAGCTTGGCGCATTGCTAAAACTTCCTTTTGTAAGTGATTCTAACAAAATAAACCTTATTTAAAACATACCTCTTGGCGGCAGGTTTTTACCTTGATAATTGGTGCCTGAACCCGGGGCTAATTCAACAAACCTGCCGGGTTCGCGCCCATGAACAGAGCTGGTCTGACCGCCCCGCCGGATTCCGTGCCCACGCACGCTTTGGCCCCCATCTGCTTGCACAAGTATTCGGTACAGCAGCCAGGAAGGAATCTGCGTGTGGAAGAACTCCTGAGACCCAGTTCTGATAGTGCACGCCTGGTAGGATTTGTTGAAACATTTAACAGAGACCCTCTCAGCCAAATCACCACCCCGTTTCAAGCACCATTGCTGCTGCACTATGACACCTGCTGACCATAAGTCCTCATTACATCTGAGTAAGGCAATTTTTTTTTCTTTTCTTCTAAAATGTCCGATCAGATAAATGTTCACAATTTTACTCACTTTTTCACAATGGTGATAGAGGATTATTTCCAGGATTACGCATTTGGAGGTTATCTCCACCCAGGAGTCCTTTTGCTTTTCTGTGTGATAATATATTTCTTACCTACTTATTTTAAGGGACCTCAGCATAGAGAGTATGAAGCTAAGATGTCTGGCATGGATGAACGTATTAAGACATTCCAGAAACTCATTGTTTCCATGGAAGAGAGGTCTACTTTGATCACAGAGGAATTTAGAGCTCATATTGATGAGAATTTTAGAAAATTGGATGAGAAATTTAAAAAAATGGATGAAAATTTTGTTAGAGAGGAGTACAGGGCTCATGTTGATGAAAATTTTA
>PVIH01031327.1:0-10969 GCA_004025045.1 Sigmodon hispidus | reverse complement strand
TCTTGAGGGAGGGTGGACAAAACTGGATTTGGCCAGGAGTGGAGACTGATCCAAGCATTATTGGGTCAGTGGGACCATAGGACTGTCTGCTCCCTGCCCAGGGAGGGGATGGGGAGTTGCGGAGAAGAAAAATGACCTGATGTGGTGGGAGGGGGAAGGGACCTTGAATAAGGATATACAGGGATGGAAAAAAAAAATCAGAGGGAAAGCTGAATACAAAGTAAATATATGTGTAGCAATCTTATTTGCATTATCACCTTGATAAGTCATACTTGTGATTTTTATCTTCTTTATAGTTATTGTTAACTTTTCAGCATTTTAAATTCATTTTACTGGGTTTTTTTTTTCGATAAATACAAAATAAATAAAGAAGAAAAAATAAAAGCTTCAATTTCAAAAAAAAAAGAAAATGAATAAATGAATAAAAAATTAGCCAGTAAAGGTTAATAATTGGTGGAAGAGAAAAAAATCAGTTTTCTCTAATGGGTGATATCAACCACTCTAGGGCAGGTCTCATGTTCAGGAATAGCTGACCAAAATATAATAAACTGTATAATATTTTTGTGTGTGCTTTTATTTGGTTATTAAAAAAAAAAAACTTGGTCCAGAAGTCAGAACCTCCATAATACGAGAACCCCAAGCCACTCACCCCCAAACCCTGCAAATCTTGAGAGGTGCTGAGTATACAGCTGCTGAGATACCTGCCATCACCCTGCTTACAGTGACCTCCCCACTGCACCCCCATCCTAGAACTTGGCTTTGATCCCAACATCCTAGAAAGCCTAATTAATTCACCAGAGACTTCCATTGAGCAAGGCCATGGACCAAACCAGGAAGCTATGGTTAGTTGTCACATACTATCTAGAGAATCATCATAAGAATTATGGGTAAGAAAACAGGGAGACAAAATATCAATGCTGGCTCTAATCGACAATAGAGTAGATGATCCAAAGCCAAGAACCAGGAACCTCATAAGGATGGAATGGATTAAAGAGTTGAGCACCAGGAAGGCTCCTATGGGTATTAGTTCTAAGGTAGACTCTAATGTCAACCCACAGCCCCTGGGACATGGGGGCCTGGAAGTCTTTGGTGCCCTTCCTCCAACATCCTGTGATCACTCTTCCTTCACAACACTCCCTGTCTTGTTAGGGTTGCCTGACTTACTTCTTGCTTATGTTCCTGTAAGGCCAGGCACTATGTCTTATTTAGCTGAGTATTTAATAACCAGCATGCAGTGGGGTAGATGAAAGTTGATTAACTGAACCTGAACTGAACTGGCAAAGTTCCAGCATGACCAAATCACTTGGAGTCCCTAGGGTAATGTTATCACAGGGTTTCATCTGTTTCAGAAAGCAAACGTCTGCTCCCTCATTCTCCAGGGTGCTCATGGTACAAGAGAGGCACCTTTGTCAAATCCACTTTTATCTTGTCACTGGGGTCTGCCATGAAGCTCCATTGTCCCTCAGCTTTAGAGTCATTATCTGCTTGACATGAAAAATGTCCTCTAGAAAATGCAATCACTAATTACATCAATGAAAATAATCCTCTCAAATGTGCAATGATTAGCTGCACACAAACAATTATTCAATAATCATTCTCTCCAGTCTTTTGCTTTAAAGTCAGTTTTCTGCCTCTGCAGTGGGTTTTCCTAGAATCCTGTAATGCTTGAGCCCACTGTCAGTTGCCTAGAGAAATCCTCCAACCCTTTGCTACTTCATCCTGCTTGAGTCAATAACTGAACTGTTCTCCCTAGTCTCTCTTCCAAGTTCTTTTCAAAGCCCATTTCTCTTAATGCCTGAGTTTTCTGAGCCTCTAAACACTCTCATCCCTAGATTGCTATTCCACAGGCCTCAAAGTTTCCACTCAATGACTTGCTCATGTGCGAGTCAGTTATGAATCAGAGTCCTGTGTTCCCTGCCTCCCACCATGAAGGTGGCCCTGGTGCTGTTGAGGTGGGAGGTAAGAAAAGCAGAGGAACTATGTGTGGTATAGGACAGTGATATGTGATGTTCTTCTATACTCTGTGAATTATCATTGGATAATAAAGGAACTGTTTTGGCTATGGCAAGGCATCTTAGAAGCAGGCAGGAAATCCAAGCATAGAAAGAAAGAGGAGAGGAGAGTCAGAGATGCTGAAAGCTGCCACCAAGAGAGCAAGATTTAAAAGTACAGGTAAGCCACAAGCCACGTGGCAAGACATAGATCCATAGAAATGGGTTAAGATGCAAGAGCTAGCTAGCAATAAGCCTGAGCCATACAGCATGGAATTAATATAAGACCTTGTATGATTATTTGGGGCCAAGCAGGGCTGTGGGTCCCAAACCACGAGGCTAGGCTGGGCCAGAAATTTCATACTACAGGACAGGAAGAGAGGAAGAGGAGAACATGGCAGGAGGGCAGTCATCCTACGTTTTGGGGATTACCACACCTCTCTCAGAAGTTCTCCAGGCATCACCATCTCCATATGATACAGGCAGATGTTCATTCTGAGAACTCCTGCCCTGAGCTAAGGTGGAGGTAATGATGAGCATTCTCATAGGCTGTTGACCTCTGGGTCTCCCCTAGCTAATACACTTCCATTCAAATGTCACATACCCCTTCCTCTTTGATCCCACAGCCCCCTTCCTTCGTATTTCCTCAGTAGTGCTTATCCTGTGATAGGACTTAACAGTAAGTTATACCCCTCCCTTGCAATTTTTAAAATTGATGGAGACGTACGTATCCAGGAGCCTAAGAAATGGAGCTCACAATACCAGCTTCATGACATAACAGATGAAGCTGGATGGGAGAAAGCACCAGCCCTGAAGCTAAATGAGTTTCCTAATGTGGCACACACACCCCAATTGGCCTGCC
The DNA here is from genome assembly GCA_004025045.1 of Sigmodon hispidus. Taxonomy (NCBI): domain Eukaryota; kingdom Metazoa; phylum Chordata; class Mammalia; order Rodentia; family Cricetidae; genus Sigmodon; species Sigmodon hispidus. Next base: position 8,116 of record PVIH01031327.1, on the reverse strand, counting down.
TTATCCATCTGGACACACTGAGCAGCTGGAGAACTTCCGGCCTCCTTGACAGAGCAGATCAGTCACACGGAGGAGTGCAGGCAAGCACACCTGTAAGGGGGAGCCGCTCTCAGGAGGGAGGAGAGGGGCGGCCACTGGAGAAGAACGACCTTTAAATTAACACATCATTCTTCCCAATAGAAAGCTGTGGATGTCAATTTCCACTGGTGACAGCTAAGAGGTAAGTTACCCCTCCTGCTCACTCCAGGGAGGAGTGACTGGCAGGTGACAGGCAAGGACAAAACCTTGTTCTCCATATTCTAGAAAATTCTGGGGCTCAGACATAGAAAGTAGGACAATACAGGCCCATGTGCAAACACACCATAATTTTTTTTAGAACTGTTACACTGGACTTTGTCAAGGGCAGGGCTACCTGAATCCATGGAGCAGGCCCATCTCCTGTCCTTGCCCACCTTAGCAATGAGATAAGTCAGGGACCTTGGTCTTATTGAAGTCTCATGAGTGATGTATCATCTTGACTACACAGTCTGCAGGTCACAGGCTTCCTTTGGGCCACCAACCAGCTCCCAAATCGTGACACAGAGATATATTAGTTATGAAGGCATGGCCTTAGCATAGGCTCATTTCTTGCTAGCTCTTATAACTTAAATTAACTTGTTTCTCTTCATCTACATTTTACCTCAGATTTTTACCTTTCTTTCATTCTGTAAGTGCTGCTTTCCTGCTTCCTCTGAGTCTGGCTGATTGACAGCTGCCTGGTTGGCCCTGGACATGTCCCTCTCTTTTTCCCTCACTCTCTTCTTTCTCTCTACCCTACATTCCTCCTCCTCCTCCTCCTCCTCCTCCTCCTCCTCATTCTCTCTGCCTACCAGCCCCACCTATCCCTCTACTGGCCATTCAGCTTTTTATTAGTCCAGTCAGGTACCTCAGACAGACAGAACAACACATCTTTACATCATTAAACAAGTGCAGCATAAACAAATGTAACACAAACCCACACAGCTAAACAAGTGTTCTGCAACACAAACATCTTTACAAAATTAAGCAGATATCATTCCACAACAGGAAACTATCAATGAGTGTAGAGTCCTTCTAACTGCTGGGGCTAGACCCCATTAAGCTACCTCATCTTCTTCTCCCTGAGACACTGGGATGTCCTTAACTCCCTGGGAACCAAATATACCAAGATGTTGATAGCTCAGGGGCATGGAATGCAGGATACACACCGGTTATGGCTGTGCTGTTTCCATTATTGTAGTTATAGACCACAGGCAGAAGGAGTGTTCTGGAATACTCTATTTCCCTAGCTCTCTAAATTCAACAATCCCCAAACATACCTACTTTGAAATTTCTTAAATCCAGGACTCAAAATTTACCACAAGAAATGCTAGTCTTACACCTGAAATTTCAGCTCTGTAACTCATCTGACCCCTTTGGAGTAGAGACCAGGTACTTCCAAAGGGAAGTCAACCTTCCGGCCCTGTGGTGAGGAGGGGTATGTAGCTCTGTGTCCCCAGGAACAAGATATGTGGAGACAGTGGCATGCCCCCTTCTGGAGAAGTGCACCTAAAAAAAGAGAATGATGATCCAAAGTGCAGCCATACATGCGTCAGCCAACTTCCATTCTGTTCTCCTTCCTTCTACCTGTAAAACAGAAATAGTAAAATACATCTCTGAGGGCTGCTGGGACAAACAAGCCCTATGCATCACGCTCAGAGGTGACCAGCTGTTGCCATTGGAGGCTTAATAAACTCAGGGAGATTTAATTGGGATTGTTATTCTTGTCTCCGTTTTATGAATAAAAAAAACCAACAACAACAATGAAGTGCCAAGGGGCTGGGGGAGGTGTTCAGGTCTGAAGCTCCGTTGACAGTTTTACTGCTCACCCCAGGAAGCCTCACTCAGAAGGCAGGTCGATTTGAGGCCTGTGGGCACCATTCACAGGTGCGGTTTTATTTTTCTCTGCTGCATTTCAGACAAGGAGGTCAGTGTTCCTCACCAGCTCACCTACCATTTCAGACTCGACAGACTCCTTTCAGTTTCCTCCATAAAAATAAAAGTGCAGAGCTCAGAATAGAACAGCACACTGGAAAAGTCTCACAACAAAGGGAGACTCGATGATGGAAAATGGGAGCTGCCCTTCAACTTGGCATTCGATTGACCCAGAGATAGGAAATAATGATGTCATTGCTTCTCAAGCTGACCCTGACCCTTCCAAACACAGAGGTTGATGAAGACGAGGGGTACCAGGACCCACTGTTGCCTGGTGAGCACATTACACAGACACAGAGCAGCTTATGTTCAAAATCCCAAAGGAATGCCTGCCAGGAAAATACAGTTCTTTCCCCCAAGTCTAGAATCTCCCACTCCATCCGTGCTGTGTCTGGAAGTCCAGACCCACCTCCCAGTACTTTCTGGTTGGGGAAAGTGGTTCTATTTTTAAACCACAGTAACTTTTTTCTCCTTCTACCTGCACACACAAACAGCTGCCAGAACTATGCATCATTTTTGGAAGACCTATGAATATCAAACCCAAGACTGCCATGTATCTCAAGCACCAGGGGGAGGGGGCAACCACAGCTGCTCACAGATTCCCCCTCTCCAGGGCCTGCACAAGCTTACCTTGATGAGTCCAACTCAACCATGAGCCAAGTGTGGATTGAGGCAAAACAGCCTGAGTCCTGCCTTCAGAGCTCACAGTAACCATTTTACCTGCAGGTTTTGAAGAAAGCACCATGATAATAAAAGCTGCCTTTCCTAATGCACTTACCTAAGCAGCAGGAGAGCCCTACGTCTGTGTATACATTATCTAATTTGCACCCAGTCTTGATCCATGAGGTTGTTTCTCTCCCGTGTGAAAGAAAAATAAAAAGCTAACAATTACAGAGCAAAGCCAGTTGAGGTGCTCAGGTACTGAGTGGCAGGGCTGGCATCTGAGGGAGGGGCTGTGCAGCCCCCAAACTCCATGCTCTATTTGCTGCATAGGCGCAGCACCCACTACACACATCACAGGTTCTCTCCATTAGAGAGCTAGAGTCAATCATCCAGCAGTTCTACTGAGCACCCAACCACATTTGGCCAGTAGTGCCTAGATGCAAAGGATGCAAGGTGACCAGAGGCTTCCAGCTTACTAAAGAAGACCAAGAAACCACAGTCAATAAGCAATGTGTTCTGTGAAAACTGACACTTGGATGTTCAAATACATTTCAGGAAATCTAGGAATAAGAGAGGGTGAAGCTAGTTATGAGAGACTGGCAAACCCAATGCACAGACTCACTGAGCATCCATGGTTAGATTCCAGAACTCAAGGGTAGAAAGGTACTGTCCTGTACAGGTAGCAGCTATGGGTGGGACAATCATGTTTTTCCACATCTCAAGGGAACAGCTGGATGGAGCCTATGAATATGAGCTATGGGGGCCAGAGTGGTCCTTAGTGATGCACTGGGGCTGTTTCAGTGTATGCCAGAGTGGGGTTCTTGACAGACAACCTAACAGCACTTAGAACTTGAACTCCAGCCAAGAATAACTATGAACTCAAGTGACCGCTCCAGACATCCCTGATAGGAGGAGCAGTCTATCCCTGCCAGAGCAGAAAGGAAAGGGAGCAGATACACTCGATTCTAACCAAGCTTAAATGCAAACGGACCATGAAACTGATGAATTTAACCACACTGAACTGGACTCGACGGGAGTAGGCTTCTTATATCTGTCACCATGGTGACTGGAGATTAAATCCTAGTCAAGCTCAAGGGAAATATGTTAAACTTCTGTTCTGCACATGAGAGGTAGGAACCAGCCATGGAGGCTATGGTACTTCCAGTGAGTCTGATGATCGAACAGAAGAGGAGGCAAGAAGCCAGCTGTGTTGAATCACAGTCCAGAATCAGTGTTTGGAGGACACTCTGGAGGACTGGCCTTGAAAATGACAGGTATTATGAGTTGAATTATGTGTCCCTGAAATCCTCATGGTGGTATCTTAAGTCCACTTCCATAGGGTGTGGCCTTGCTTGGGAATACAATGGTAGAGCATATAATTAGGCAAAATTGGGGTCAATTGGGGCAGAGTGAGACCCTAATCCATTGTGAGTGGTAACTGATTAAAAGTCCTTGTCTGGTTGCACATTCCTGTAGACCTGAAATTTAGAAGGATAACACAGGGAGATATCAACCTAAAGCCAGTCTGGGCTACACAGTAAGAAAATAGGGGCAGGGGAACCAGAAAGAAGAGGAAGAGGAAGAAGAGGAGGTAGGCATATTACAAGAACAAAAAAAAGGCCAAGATAGTGGCGGCCTGTGTACCAAGAAACAAATGCCAAACTTGTCAGCAAACCAAGAGAAGCCGGGAAGGGAGCCATTTCTTCACATTCCTTAGGAGAACCCAAGCCTGTGATACCTTGACCTGTGACTTCCAATTGGGGTCACACTGTTCGGCAATTTTAGCAACTGAAGCAGTGGAAATCTCTACCCCCATTTCCTTCTGTCACACACTGCCCAAGCACTCACCAAGGGAAAGGAAAAGCGAAAGTGTACAAAGTACAAAGATGAGCATCTTCTATGACAGGTATTTTCATCCCATCCCAAGAGCCACAATCTCATCAGCTTCCCTGGTCCCTGAAGGCAGATGATAGGAAATCCTCAGGCCTCCAGGAGGTTGCTAATGGTGGAAGGTTCATGCTCACATATGCCCACTAAGCCCCATATGCCTTGAGCTGAGTCCTCATCCAAAGCAAAAGTGCCTCTGTCTGTCGGTATTTCCTGATTCAGTTCCCTGGTATACCTAGGCATTTCCACCACATGAAACCCTGAAAAACCATTCCTACCCTGTTCACCAAAACTTGCTTCTCCTCCTTGCTTTATCTGATCCCTAATTCTGAGGGAAGGGTCCCCTCAACCCTCCTCCTCTCACCCCAGGATACACACAGGGAAATGCCTCCTCTCCCATCAAAACACTGGGCCTCCTGTACTTGAGCTTCTGGAAGACTGACTCGCCCTATTCTGGAAGCAGAGGCCTGATCCCTGGTCCTCTCTTTTCCTCTGCACATACAGCCTAGGAAGAAGCCCTTGCCTCGGCTCTGGGGTGAGAAGAGGAAGCTTGTTCTGACTCTTCCCTTTTACAAATTGTTCAGTCCAGGAGCTCAGCTCATAAATACTCTAAATGCTCTTTCATCACAAAGTCATTCTGTCGCTGCTCTTCTGAGAGTAAAACTCTTATTTTGACACTGCAGATGAGTATAAGTAAGCTTCCTTCTCTATGGTGCTGTCTGAACATCCTGATGTTCCCTAGTGTGCAATGGAAGCTTCTGAAGAACATTATTCATGAGAAGCATACACAGAGAGGGGAAAGGGAAGAGGAAGAGAGAGAGAGAGAGAGAGAGAGAGAGAGAGAGAGAGAGAATATGATTGGCTGTATTTCCCTGCCTAACTCTCTGTTGCTCAATAATAAGAATAAGTGACTAAGATGAGCAAAGATAATCAAAGCCTTTCTAGGAAAAAAAAATGGATTCATTAACCTGTTTTTTTTTTCCTTTTGAATCTACATCATGCCTTTCTTCCCCTTACCACCCCATACTCCAAGGACTAGCCATTGCTCTGGATGACACACTTGAACTACCTCAATGAAGACAGAAGATAGAATTCCACTCAGTTCCCATGTACATTTTTCTAACTAGTGTAGAATCCATAGGATCAATAACCAGTGAGCTTTTGATTTGTAAGAGCCTGGGCAGAGCAAGAAAGAATGAGAAAGTCCAACAGAGAAGCTACTGAGTACAGAGGGAGATGATGTCTGTGGGGTAAAATCCTGATCTTCAGGGCCAAGATGGGTTCAAATAAAACCCCAAGAGTAAGACTAGGGCATGAAACAAAGAAGGAAGAGAGAAGTGAAATTCTAACAGGAAATAATGAAACATGACTGTTAGTCTGGAATCTAAGAGTCTAGGTTCTGGGTGATGTCTCCACTATCCTGAGGAATGAAGAGGCTAAATCTTAACATTGCATTTCTACAGCATGCCTGATGCGTGGCTTGAACCCATTATTCTCACTAACAGTTAATTCCCATTCCTTCCCATCAAGGGAAGCCCATGATGTGGTCACTTACTATGCTGTGAATATCATTGTTAATAAAGGGACTATTTGAGCCTATGGCATGGCATTTTTGAGAATCTGGCTTATCCTGTCTTGGCAGGTTTTAGCAGTCTCTATATTTTGTCTTATTCATCTGAATTGGACAGTGTGCTTACTGTCAGCAGTCAAGGCAAGGGCAGTTCTTTGTCCGCCAAAGAAGACAAACTCTTTGTGGAGTATCCTTGATACCCAACACCATCTTGGGAAAGGAACAGTGATACCAGGAGTTATCATGTCTCTCACGGCAGAATTCTAAATAACAAAACATTAAATGCATATTCTCTAGGTCTATGAAGTGGTTTAAGACTCCTGTCTATCTGATATACCTGAGAAACCTAAACAACATGAGTATTACATGGCAAACCTAAGTAACTGTGATCTGCAATTCTTATCATCTTAAAGATTGAAGCTTACATTTTAAAAATAGGCAACCTATAAATGGGTGTATAGTTTTTGAATAATAACTTAAAGTATGACAATCATATAAACATTAAACAAAGGTAAATGTATAGTGCAAAATGACAACAGTATCCTAAATATATATCATTATGCAAAATATTTAAACAGAGGTATGCAAAACATCTTAAACAGAAATAGAATATATGTATATAATATGACTAGTATAATTATATATTATGACTAGTATAATTAAACAGAGGTAGAAATTGCATAGTGAGAATGATAATAATATGCTTAATATGTATTAATGTGCAAAATATTTTAAACAGAGGTAGAAGCATGTGCAAAATATGGCAGTTACAGATTCAATTTTATACCAACATACAAATTACCTTAGACACATAAAATAATTTCAGATTTGAATTTGTATTAACATACAAATTATCTCAAGCAGACATACAAAATAATTTCACATTTGTATCAATATACAAGCATCTATACCAGTGCAAATTGTCTATGGCTCCTATTTGGCTAATAATTTCTATGTGGATAATCTCTATCTTCCTGCACCACAACACCTTATTCTCCACAGATAGCCACGCCCCTTCATACCTTGGGTTTTCCAGCACTCTGTCCCATGCTTAAGATACTTTCCAGGCTCCTTGTCCTTCACCCAGGATTGAAATGCAACCTCTTCAGACACTTTCCTTGACTTCCCCCCACCCCCCACCCCTGCCAGAGGGCTCTGTCTGTGTGTGCCCCCACACTCCTCTCCACAGTGAGTTAGTTTCCCTCCTAGACTTCCTATGCTAGGCAACTATATGTGACGTAGCCAATTCATGAAAAGAAAAAAAACTGTGCTGACTCAATTTTGAAAGTTCCAGTCTATAACCAATTGGTCCCATTGCTTCTGGTCCTAGGAGAGAGAAGCAACATTATTGGAGTACATGGCACAGCAGAACTGCACACCTCCTGAGTCAGAAAACAAGGAAAGAAAGAGGGGAAGCAGCCCTCATATCCCTTTCAAGGTCATTCCCCTGGTAACCAGAAACCTGCCAGACATCCTGGTCTCTTAGAGTCCTGTCACCTGCCAAAGCCATCATGCTGGGGCCCTATCTCTGATGCATGGACTTTCCAGAAACATTCAAGATCTGAACCATAGCATTATTATATCATTAGTGGTCTCATTGGGTTTTTGTTGTTACCTCTCTCACTATACAAAATTCATAAAGGCAAATGGTATCGCCTTTCTTTTTTAATATCCTATTTCTAGAGTCTAGCCCAGGTCTGGTGCTCATACATGTTTGCCAGATGAAGAAATGAATGAACCCCAGGTCACTGCCAAAGTCACTTCTTTTTTTTTTTTTTTTTTTTTTTTTTTTTTTTTTTTTTTTAAAAAAAAAAAAAAAAAACAGTAAAAAGAATTTAAAATGCAGAAGAGTTAACAATAACTATACAGAGGATAAGAATCATAAGCATGGCTTATCAAGGGTAGAAATACAAATAAGATTGCTACACATATATTTTCTTTGTGTTCAGCTTTCCCTATATATCCTTATTCAAGGTCTCTTCCCCCTCCCAACACATCTGGTCA
>PVIH01031326.1:0-10967 GCA_004025045.1 Sigmodon hispidus | reverse complement strand
TGTGGATGCACACCTTTAAATCCCATATCTTGGGAGGCAGAAACAGGCAGAGCTCTGTGAGCTAAAGGAAAGCCTGCTCCGAATATACCAGAGACCTCATAAGGGAGTAAGTGGGGCACCGTCCTACAGACAAACTGAACACCAAGCATGTTATTTCCTGAATGGGATTTCTTGTTGACCGGACCAGCACAGTACTCTGAAGTGTTCTTTTTTTGCTTCTGCTTTGGAACCTTGTCCATAAAATTATGATTAGAAGCCAATAAGAGGGGGAGATTTTGGGTACAGGAGACCCATTGGACTCTACACCCAACTCCTAGCCAGTGCTCCTATCTCATCTTGGAGACAACAGAGTAATGCTGCAGCTCTTCTCCCAAGTCCTTTCCCTGGGTGACCACTTCCCCCTGCTTCAGCAGGCACTGAGCTTTTTTCCTCCAGTCTTTCCTGCTCCAGTCCGAATAAGAAAATATTCTTCATGGAAAGATGCACTGGAATGCACACGTTGTCATGCTATCACTGCCATGAGGACCAGGTTTCAGAACTCAGGGTTTGAAGGGAAGGAATCCACAGAGTTGGCGGACTCTCACTCACATGACTTTTCTATCTTGGGGGAGGGGAAACTTAATTCTAAGGGGCTAGCAAGGATGGCTAAACTTAACTCTTTCATGCTGGTGAAAAGGAGAAAACACACACACACACACACCTTTAAGGTCTCTCCATCATCATCTCTGTCTATTCTTTATTTTTCTTAGCCTACATAAAAATGTATGCCGTCTGCCTCTCTGGATGTCTTGTAATTCTTTCCTTTTACATCTTTCCTGGTGATTTTCTTTTTCTTATGTCTTTATTTTTTCCTTACAACACACACACACACACACACACACACACACACACACACACACACACACCAGTAGAATCTTTCAAGTAATATAAAAATTATAATGTGATTTTATTCTATTTCTCAAGTAAACAATTCCAATCAAAATAATTAAAAAAACCAAACATTACATTCTTATAACTTTACATGATTAAAGATTTTATGTTTTAAAGAGGAAAAACAAGTTGTCATAAAAACCCACATACATTCATACTGAATCAACTTTCTTTTAATTAAAAGATTGTAAGCCAGCAAGGTATTTTTCACAGTCAGTTATTTTGCAGGAAGGCTGTATTTTCTGAATTTTGCAGTTACAAAGGAGATTAATCATTACTAATTTCAAACTGTAATCTAATAAGGTATCTTAAAAGAATTACAATCTAAACATAAACACTTTTTAAAAACAGTCAGCTCTATATTAATTCTTAATGGTGCATACGTACTCATCAATAATATTTTTTATCAGGAGGCTAAATAAAGAAATGGATACAAGGAATTAATTGCCACCCTTTAACTCCAATCCATCCTAACAAGTAAGATATATCAGCCTGAAATAGTCAGGCTGGCATCATTCGTTCCCTGACCTCAGCGAATCCCTCACTCTCTCAGCTATTAAAAATATGCCTTCTAAACGCTAAATTTTCCAAAGATTTTATGCCTCAAAGTCATTAACAGAAACATGTTAACCTAACATTAGGTCATATTTAAAGCTTTGTTTTAGCTATGATACACAACAAACCTGTAAATACTTCTCTCAAAATTAAGATTAAAAGAATTTAAGGTAACTTAGACTCTGGATCACAATTGTTTTTCTTTATTATTAACCTAAGCTACAGTTTATATGGCTCTTAAGTGACTCTAGCAGGGCAATATTTTCTTGTTCTATTTTTCTATCCTCTGCAGCCACTGTTTTATTAGGAATGGAAGATAACACTTTAATCAATAAAGCATAAAAGGAAATACTTTTCATAATAATTAACAGGTAAAATGCTCAGTAAAAGAAGGTATTTTCATGAGATAATCACACCAAATTAAAGTCAGTGTGGGATTCCCCGAGACTCATTCCCACCATGCCAGAAATGAGAGAAAAATGGCAGTGGCATACATGTAAAGACACAGCATTAACAAGAGGCATTCTGGAGCTGAGACTTTCCAGGCCTTCCTTGTCTATCCAGATCCATCCATTGGAGCTTTGATTCATGCTGGGCCTGGAGTCAGTTGCCACCTGTTGCTCTTCTGACATGACATTAAACAGGTACAAGCACGTACAGAAGATTCCAAGGGTGTTCTGGACAAGCAGGCTAGCCCAAACTCCAAGCTTCTGAGTAAGTAAAAAACCATGTTTCAAGGCAAAAACTGACAAAGAAATCCAGTGGTCTCTAGCCAGTGTACTAGCTGAAGCACTGTACCTCCTTCATGCATCTACTATACACAAATACATAAACAGTATTTATAAAGGTGAGCATACAACAACCTCATGCTAGATGAACAGTGAATTTAATCTAAGCACATCAGCTCTTTCAGAAGGGTATTATTACTGTTATCCCTTCCTTGGGATCTATACATGCTGTGGAGGAAGGTATATTCTGCTTGGACAAACTATGTTGATGTGGTTGGATAAAATTTTCTCTTTCAAATCTCCTATTGCTGCCCCTAGGTTATCAAAAGCCTTTTACACAGCTGGGATCTTCCGTTAAGTTCCAGAAGGTAAACTTTCTTCTCCAGCATCACTCACAGAGAAACAGGGCTGAGAAGCTGCTACTCAGGTTTCTGTCACCACACCTGTCATAAGGACATTGAGGTGTGTGATAGATTATTGACCTGTCTCTCTTGTTAGAGATTTAAATAGAGCAGCTTTAAATAGAGCAGCAGGGAATTCAAGAGCTTTGGGCAATAACTTGGTTTTTCACAACAGGCTCAATTTCTGGAAACACTTGGACATGGACACAGAAACAAATGAACAATTGAATGAGTGGCTGAATGAGAGCGTGGATAAATGAAAGAAGAGGTAGGTTGGTGGGTATACAGGCAGCTAGATGAGCAATGGTGCCACTCCTTAGTGTGACCTGCTGCCTGTTCTTACCTAATTTTGCTAAGTCTGTAGGTTGCTGGTTCCTCCAGTTGGTCTTTAAAAAGAAGCTTCAAGTTCCCAAAGTTCTATTGCAACAGGTTCCAGCCATTCAGCAGGTTCTTGTTCTCCTGCCTCAGCATGTTCATCTTCTTCTTCATTGCACTTCATCAGGAGCCACTTGTGGAGGTTGCTGAAAACACCCTCTTCATGCCCTGTCAGCCTTCTCCTGCCACTATACTTTTAACTTTTAGAAAACTGTTTAATATGTGCTCATTGTTTATAATGCTTTACAGCTTATGTTGTTGGAGCAAAAGCTTAGTGGCAGGAATCTCGGAGAATTTGCATCTTAATCTACAATAAGAGGCAAAAAGAACAAGGACAGAGAGAAACATGTAGAATGACTCAAGTCTTTTGAAAAGCCCACCCTCAGTGACACATCTACTCAAACAAGGCCACACCTCCTAATTATTCCCAGACAGTTCCACTATATTGGAATCAAGTATTCAAATATATAAGCTCATGAAGGTCATTCTCATTCAAACTACCAAACTTAGATTGAGTAGTAAAGAAGATAGCTCAGAAAGTATGTAAGGAGTAGGATATCAAGTCATTATGGCATATTACAGGAGTTAGCTCATATGGGAGATTTATATTTAGCTTTTTGAGAACTCTCCACAGAAGTTCTTGCACCAGTTCATAATTCTACCAGCAGTAAATAAGGGTTCTCTTTTCCCTACATTTTCAACATTATTTATTATCTGCTCTGTTCTTAATATCAGCCATTTTGATTATGGTATGAAGAAATCTCAAAAGTCATTTAATTTCAATGTCCATACTAACTAAGAATGATGATCACTTTTTGAGATGCTTTGTAGCCATCTTTCTCTTTTTAATTTATTTCAAAAATTCAAAATAGAGAAAATTAAGGCTATTGAATTTCACGACCTATTTTTAATTGAGTAATTTTTTTTGATTGTAGGGATTTTTATATTTTATGAGTGTTAAATCTTTGTCAGATGAATACCTGGTAGAGATTCTGTCGCACACTTTCTCTTCACTTAATTTTTCCTTTTAAACTGAGGGTCTGGAGTTGGATCTAGTTGTGAAGATAACATCTGAAGGTTTGATTATTCTTCTAATTGCTTTCATATTTTCATGTGTGATCTGAAAATAGTTAAGTTTATTTCCGTGGTACAATAATATCTTATACATCATTTAATAGTTGGTCTAGTGTTCTTTGGTTGCATTTTTTTCTTGTCGTAAAAAGTATTTCTCTCATTTTCTTTGGCAGTTATTTTCTTTTACAAGTTGGGATGTTTCATGTAATTCCTTCCCACCCTCTAAGTTTTTATTAATATATTGAGGGTTCTTCTAAATGTGATTTTGTTCTTTTTTTCTTCCAAATTTTAGGATTCCATCTCAATATTAAACATTTTACTATTTGACAGACATATGTTTGACTAAGACACCTTCCTGGCATTCTTATAGGTCCCATCATCTGAATGTTTATATAATTATTGTAAGGATTATACTTATCTATAATTTCATGGAATAATTTTTTTCTTTTTTATTATGAATAAAGTCTTATTTTTTATCCATGTATCCCCTTGTTCAAACTCCCTTCCTCCTTTCCCATCTCCTCTTTACTCTCCAGCAACTGTAGGAGGTCCCAAGGTCCTAAGAAAGCTTACTTCAGCATCCACTCCAGGCAGATTCAATTTTTTCACCCTAACACCAAGACTGGGTCAGTTGTTCCTCTGAAAAGAATGGGCTCCTAGGTGCCAATCCAATGTATTTCAGATCACAGGCTGTTCAATGCTTGTGGTTTTCAGCTTGGGAATACTTTGCTTTTTGTTTAAGGGCCACACAGATCAACACACAAAACACCTGAGCAACCTCGTGTTGCCACACTGTCTTGCAGCTGGTGGGAGCAGAGGCAGCAGTACAGCTGGCATCCACCCTCATTGCTCTAGGATGGTGACAGGAGGTGGTGATATTGAGGGAGAGAAAAATATATTCTTTATTAGAAACTTTTTAATTTGCTGTAAAGTGAAAATTCAATTTCACACACAGCTCAGGAATTCAACTCCCTAAAAAGCCTAATCATTAAGATGGGAGATAAATTAACACTGAGAAGTTAAGTCAGGATGAGGGGGAGGAGGAAACATGAGTTTCCCTCCTGTGATCAACCACAATGGGAAAGATCTTTGGGGCTGTTACTCTGTGTGTGTGTGTGTGTGTGTGTGTGTGTGTGTGTGTGTGTGTGTGTGTATACAGAACAAAGAGAAATTAGTAATGAAGTAATGTGTATTCTCCAAAGAGCTGCAGTAGATATAGACTCTATCTATGAAACTATTAGCAAACAAATATGAGCTATTGAAGTCTTAGGATCCTCAGGTGATGCCAAGTGTAAACAGCTCCAGGCAGACTGTGATTGTTCATTCCTGAACTCAGAAGGTGAGGCAAGATAACTGGAAAGTAAGAGGTCACCCTGATCAACACTGAAAAACAGCATGGAAATAAAACACATCCAGATGGTATTCAGCCCATCTCGTTTTTCTACAGCTTCCTGAGCTGGGCATAGATTTTGTTGAGGCCACTGCTTTACCTGTATGGTAAGAATGACTCTTCTCTTAAGCCACCTAGTAAGAATCCAATGCCTCTACTCAAATTCACACCTCCTGGCTATATACAAAGTGTCCCTATAAATGATAACAAGACACTAGCAAAACTCTTGCCTTCCCTGTTCTGTTTTCCACTCATGGCTGAGCTGAGGTGAGAAAACTATTTGGAAGCATGTGTGTCATCTACCGCCTTTCCTAAGATCCTTACTATTTGTTAGCTTTTTTTTGGAGCCAGGGGATATATTCAGGGAGAACAGATTCTATGTGAGGGGCAGAAAGTACAAGTTTAGATGCCTAATACCCTGCAGATTTTTCCTTCCTGCTTCCTGGAGCTCAGTGTCCTAGCTTGCCCAGATTTGCTGTGAGTCATACACAATAAATTTCCCATTTTATTTCAGAAAATAATAGCCCAGAAATGTTAGAGAAGTTGTATTGCACCATGTAAAAATCTTGGTACTAATTGGTGAGGGTGTTTCCTTAGCTGTGAGCTGTTGTCTCCCAAAGGCAAGCTGGTGACTGATTCCTGTTAGTGGTGCCCTTTGCAACCCTGTGGTCATGACATGAAAGTGAATGATTTATAAGTGTGGATTCATGGTAGGATACTGCTGGTATTTTCTGACTAATAGTAAGGTTGTCCTGACTGAGCTGGGGAGAAAGGAAGACATTCTCTTAGATAAGGAAGAAAACATAATGCAGAGAAAGGACCACTGCCATGCATAGTGAATATTCCTGCAGCATTTCTAAATCATTCACTTTAACTGCTGTAAACAGCATGTGGTCTATCTATTATTTCTTCATTTTCAGAGAGAAAACTGTGACTCACAGTGGTTAAAATGCTCATGAAGTATTAAATGTATTAAATTGGGAGTAAACCTGCTCCCAGATGGCCAGCCAGGCCTGCTAGGACAGCCCCCACATCTGCATAACAGGGCAGGAAATGTGTCCAGCAACAGACAAGAAAGCAAGTCCCCTGCCTGCCAACCTCACTTCTACACTTCTATCCTCCCCATTGGACCTTATTATACCCCATAAGCCTCAGTCCATTTTCCAAAATCACCCATCCCACAACTTCAGCTGCTTCTTGAGACACAGACTCTGAAGAGTGCCCACAGAAGGCTTCAGTTGCATCTCCTTTCTAAGATACAGACCTTGGAGAACTCCATTATAAGAGATGCTCTCTGAGACATAGCCTTGGGAAAGAACTAGCACAAGAGTGGCTTCCTGAGACACAGACTCTAGAGAGCTGATTCATAAGAGCTCCAGCTGGAGATTTCAATTTCTCCCTTAAACACAGATTCCACTGCCTGCAAGTTCTCAAAGAGCTCCAATGACATGAAAAGAACCTAGTAGACCAAAAACAGCAATCTGAAACACAAACACTTGCACCAGTCAGCAAAGGAGATGGGTAGATGCCAATGAAAAAATTCATTTAATAAAATGAAGAACAATATGGCACCAATAGAACCTAGTGGTTCTACAATAGCAAGTCCTGAACATCACAATATATAAGAATCACAAAAAATGACCATATGAATATCTTTATAATGATGATAGAAGCCTTTAAGAAGAAAACTTAAAAAGAAATATAACTCCCTTCAGGAAATAGAGAAACAGACAAGCAAAAGATTTAAATAAAACAATGACCTTCTTAAAGAAAGATCAGAGAACCAAGAAAATCAGCCAAACTGGTGATGGAAATATTGCAAACTAAAATTGAAATAGAACTGGTGAAGAAGATGCAAACTAAGAGAATGCTAGAAATAGAAGGTCTGAAGAATGAACTGGAACTACAGATGCAAGCATGACCAACAGAATAGAAAAGATTAAAGAAAGCATCTCTGGTGTGGAAGACTTGATAGTGGAAATAGATACATCTGTCAAAGAAAGAACTAAAAACAAAAAAGGTACAAGAGGCTTACAGAACACCAAATAGACTAGATCCACAAAAGAAAATGTGCTCACCACATAATACTCAAAACACTAAACAAACAGAATAAAGAATTTTAAGAGCTTCAAAAGAAAGCCAAGTAACTTATATAGACAGGACCATCAGAATAACGCCTGATTTCTCAGTGGAGACTATGAAAGCTAGAAGGTCCTGGGCAGATGATATAAGAACACTAAGAAAGCAAAGATGCCAGCCCTGACTACCATACCCAGAAAAACTCTCAATCACCATAAATGGAGTAAACAAAATATTCCATGACAAATCCAGATTTAAACAATACCTATGCACAAATCCAGCCCTACAGAAAGTACTAGAATGAAAACTTCAGCCTAACAAAGTTAGGAACACCCACAAAGCCACAAGCAATAGATAATTCCACAGTAGCAAACAGCAAAGAAGGGAAACACACACACATACACACTACCACCAAAAATAACAGAAATTATCAATCACTGGTAATAAATGTTTCTAACTATGAATGGAACTAATTTACCTG
This sequence comes from Sigmodon hispidus, assembly GCA_004025045.1. Lineage (NCBI taxonomy): Eukaryota > Metazoa > Chordata > Mammalia > Rodentia > Cricetidae > Sigmodon > Sigmodon hispidus. Next base: position 2,954 of record PVIH01031326.1, on the reverse strand, counting down.
TAAAAAACACAGGCTAACTCAATGAACATAAAAACCAGGATCCATCATTCTACTGCATACAAGAAACACACCTTAACTTCAAAGACAGACACTGCCTCAGAGCAAAGGCTTGGGAAAGCTTTGCAGGTAAATGGACTCAAGAAACAAACTGGTGTATCTATCCTAATATCTATCAAAATAGACTTCAAACTAAATCCAGTCAAAAGAGATTAGAAATGACATTATTTTATTCATCATAGGAAAAATATATCAAGATGCAATCTCAATCCTGAACAATCATGTCCCCAATACAAGGACACCCACATATGTAAAAGAAACATTACAAAACCTTAGATCTAACATCAAACGCCACACAATAATATGCAGAGATTTCAATACCCCACCCTCACCAATGGATGAGTATTCCAGACAAAAATGGAACAGAGAAATAATGAGACTAACAGACATTATGACTCAAATGGAAGTAACAAATATATACAAAACATTCCACCCAAATACCAAAGAATTTACCTTCTTTTCAGCACCACATGGAACTGTCTCTAAAATTGATCATATACTCATAAAAAAATATGACGAGATATAAGAAAATGGAAATAACTCCTTGTATCCTATAAGATCACTATGGTATAAAATTAGAGTTCAACAACAACACAAACTATGGAAAGCCTACAAACTCATGGAAATTTAACATCTCTCAAATGAACCACCTCTGGTCAAGATAGAAGTAATGGAAGAAGTTAAAGACTTTATAGAATTTAATGAAAATGAAACCACAACATACTCAACTTATAGGACTCAATGAAAGCACTGCTAAGAGTAAAGTTTATAGCACTAGATGCCTAAATAAAAAAATTAAAGAAATTTTATACAAGAGACTTACAAGCACAACTGAATGCTCTATAACAATTAGAAGCAAACTCACTCAGAAGGAATAGATGGCAGGAAATAATTAAGCACAGGGCTGAAATTAATAAAATTGAAAATAAGAAAACAATAAAATGAATAAATGAAACAAAGAGTTAGTACTTTAACAAAGTCAACAAGATAAACAAGCCTTTATGCAAACTAACTAAAAGGTAGAGAGAGAATATACAAATCAACAAAATCAGAAATGAAATGGAAGACATAACAGTAGACACCAAAGAAATTCAGAGAATCATTCAAAAACAAGTACTCCACAAATTGAAAAACATAAAAGAAATGGACAGTTTTCTTAAAAAGTACCACTTACCAAAATTAAATCAAAAGCAGATAAATGACCTAGATAGACCTATATCCCCTAAGGAAATAGAAGCAGTTGTTAAGTCTCCCAACCAAAAAAGGTCCAGGTCGAGACATCTTCAGTGTAGAAATATACAAGATTTTCAAAGAAGAACAAATACCAATACTCCTCAATTTCTTTCACACAATAGAAAGAGAAGGAACATTTCTAAACTCTTTTTATGAAGCCTGATACCCAAGTGACACAATGATGCAACAAAGAAAGAGAATTACAGATCAATCTCTCTCATGGATATTGATTCAATAATACTAAATAAAATACTGGCAAACTTAATTAAAGAACATATCAAAAAGTCATCCACCATGATAAAGAAGGCTTTTTTTTTTCAGAAGTGCAGGAATGTTTCAACATACAAAAACCTGCCACGGTTATGCATCATGTAAACAGCCTGAAATTTTTAAAAAAAATTACCATTTATTAGATTCTGAAAAAGCCTTTGAAAATAAAACTCAACACTCCTTTATGGTCAAAATCTTGGAGAGATAAAGAGTACAAGAAAGCTTTCTAACTGTAATGAAGGCATTTTACAGCAAACCAACAGCCAACATGAAACTAAATTGAGAGAAACCCTAAGCAAGTGCACTAAAATCAGGAACAAGACAAGACTGTCCTCTCTCTCCATATATATTCAATATAGTTTTTGAAGTTTTATCTAGAGCAATAAGACAAAAAAAGACAAACAGCATACAAACTGGAAAGGGAGAAGTCAATACTGTTTGCAAATGACATGATAGTATACATAAATGACCCCACAAAATTCTACCAGGAAACTCCTAGAACTGATAAACATGTGCAGCAATGAAGCAGGATACAAGTTCAAATAAAAAAAATCAATAGATCTCCTATACAGAAATGATAAAACATCAGAAAAAGAAATCAGGAGAACATTATGCTTTATAGTAGCTGCAAATAACATCAAATCTCTTATACTAACTCTAACCACAGAAGTGAAGGACCTATATGACAATAACACTATGTAATTGAAGAAAGAAAGAAAGAAAAAAGATATCAGAAAATAAAAAGTTTGCCCATGTTCCAGGATATGTAGCATAAACAATATAAAAATGGTAATCTTACCAATAGTAATCTACAGATTCAATGCAGTCTTCATCAAAATCACAACACAATCACTGAGGAAAGAAATTGAAGAGGACATCAGAAAATGGAAAGCTCTCCCATGTTCCTGGATTGGTAGGATCAACATAGTAAAAATGGCAATTCTACCAAAGGCCATCTACAGATTCCAGGCACTGACCATAAAATCCCAACACAATATTTCCTGGACCTTGAAAAAACAATACTCAATTACATCTAGAATAACAGGAAAGCCAGGATTGCCAAAACAATTTTGCTCAACTAAAGAACCTAAGGAAGCATTACCATCCCTGACTTCAAGTTATAATATAGAGCTGTGGTAATAAAAACAGCCTGGTACTGACATAAAAACAGACTTGTGTATTAATGGAACAGAATTGAGGATCCAGACATTAACCCCAAAACATATAAACACCTGATCTTTGACAAAGAGGCCCAAAATATTCTATGGAAAAAAGATAGTATCTTTAACATATGGTGTTGACATAGCAGGTTGGTAGTTTGTAGAAAAATACAAAGAGATCCAAGCCTGTCACCCTGCACAAAACTCAAATCCAAGTGGACCAAAGACTTCAAC
>PVIH01031325.1:0-10979 GCA_004025045.1 Sigmodon hispidus | reverse complement strand
CAAACCACAACCACTGAAGAGCTTGGGATCAGAAACACCCTGGACTGACTCCTTGGATCCTACTCCATCTAGAGGAACACCTGACTCACTCTTGAGGGAGGGGGGAGAAAACTGCATCTGTCAGGAGTGGAGACTGAACTAAGCAATATTGTGGCAGTGGTATCATGGGACTGCCTGCTGCCTGCCCAGGGATGGGATGAGGATTTGTAGAGAACAAAGAATGACCTGATGTGGTGGGAGGTTGAAGGGACTTTGAATAAGGATATACAAGGTTAGAAAGCGTGACTTCTTTGTTCATAATAATAATAATAATAACAATAAAGAAAAAAAGAATCTATAGAAACTGAAATAAGACATGATTAATAAAAAAAAGAAATAAAAAAAGAAACTCTTGTTAGGTACATTCACAGCAGAATTCTGTCAGATATTGTAAGAAGTAATACCAATATTACTCAAATTGGTGGAAAAAAAGAAAAAATATGTTCTAACCTCTTTGGTTAGAGCAATGATATTACTCAGACACTAAAACAACTTAAATATACAAGCAAAAGAAAACATTTCAGACCAAGATCCCTACAGCATATAGATACTAAAATTTATAGTAAAATCCAAGCAAGCAAAAATTCAAGAGTATATCAAGATAACTATCCATTTACAATTTATTTATATACAAGGTATAAGAGATATGAATTCAATGTTATACAAAGTACAGGAGATAAGAATAATATGTTTTTGTTTTTATAGGAGGCTGGCAGGCACTTTTCTTTTTCTTAGACTTCGTTGAGAAATGTTTGCAAACATTTTATCACACCTCAACTGCTTCTTTCTCTGGATCAACTGAAAGAAAGATAATTGAGACTATATGGATACAGACTATTTCCTGTTTGGGGGCATGATTAAGCAGTTGTGAATGAACTATGGACTACACAAGTCCATGGCCAACCATGGACTCAGTTTTCCTCACAGTCAGAGTATAGTATTCTCAGACATAAAAGAAATCACCAAGAAGCCAAGATGACAGGACAGAGTAAAAGCTATAAGAAGAAATGTTTTATTGGCAGTTTGTTTAGTAGCTTTCTGCATATCATTGGGAAAAGAGAAGCTCTTGTAAGTTGAAGAGTACAATGGCTCACTCACAATGTAATTGCCTCATGTATTCTGGTAAGGCAACAAACTGACAATACTTTAAAATTCATTGTGGTTAATATTTGAAAGATTTTTTTACTATGTCTTTAACTCATTTTATTGAACTTTGAGGGTTTTTGGTGGTTAACCAGCTTTATATTATACAACAAATATTGTTTACATACTTAAAGTAACATTGACAGATTTCTATTTTTTTGTGCAGGACAATCTAAACCTGGACACAATGGAGTAATGCCTCATAAAAACAAGGGGTCCCAAACAGGGAAAACACAGAGAAGTGAGGCTATTGATGTTCAATAACCACCAACTCTGATTGTACAGAAGAGCAATGCAGCCTCTTAAGATGGAAGAGAGAGTATAAAAAGTCAGAAAGTTAGACACAAGCACCAAAATGTTCTGGGTCACTCTGGACTCAGGGGATGTTCTGTTGAAACTTGGAGTGCTGCGGATGTGTTGAACCCTATGCTTGTGTCTGTGCAGAATGACAATCATGGAGCTGCTGGACCAGGCCATGACTGGTACTTCAGGACCCACCACGAATGCTGCATAGAGGGAGTCACTGATTTGATCCCGCCATGCAATGGAGCAGTATGCAAAGTTTCGTTTTCTTGTCACATTTTTACTATTTGTTTTAACAATTGCATACACAAAGAAAAGAAGATTTATCAACATATACAACACCCAGAGAAGGACAATGGAGCAGCTAATGTGTTTGTTATGTTGTAATTTTTCATTCTTCCAACAGCATTCCCTGGGACTAATTGTGATGGCCTGAAAAACACTCAAGAGGCAGGCGGTTCCAATTGACACAGTCCTGCTAAATCTATCAATGTATAATATCAGATTGCATCCAAAATCACTGAAAAACTACTTCAACCCAAAAGATGCCATTGTGTTCGGCACTCCTTCAGAGAGAATGATCAAGGCATTGGCTGCCATTAGGTTCATAAGAATAAAATCTGTGGGCTTTAATATGTGTTTTTTGTAGTAAAGGACCAAATAATAGAACATAAAAAAGATAGTTCCCAGAATTCCAGCTGTATTTTGTGACAAGAAAATTATTCTGAAAGTCATATTCCAAAAGTCCATTCTTTAATTCCCCATAATATACTTTAGGTTATAACCATGCAACTTTTCTGATCAAAATGAACAAAAGCAAAAGATTGTATGTTGAAGTGAGTGAAGGAACACACATTTAATTTATAAAGCTACTGAGAGGTTGAATTAGAGATTCAAGTAAGCTCAAGAGTTCAAGGATAACATGGACCACATACAAAGACTCATATTAAAATTTTCAGAGGCGTAGTTGTAGTTAACTTTTGTTTATATTACTGTGAGATTTCTGAATACTTAAAATGCACACATATTGATGCAAGGATATCCATCAAGTTTCATAGAAAATATAGCACTCAGCATTATGTGATATTGGCCTATAAATGAGAATGAAAAGTGACTGTCCAAACATGCAAACAAAGCTCCAGAAAATAGTGACTTATTCTAGTAATGGTATAAACAAAAACAACTTTAGTAAAGAGCACAGCCTTTAAATAATCAATTATTATTGTATATCTTAAAAGTTTACAGATAAATGATGAGAACTGTATAACACCAATAAGAACATATTTAGGTTTTTGACAGGGTAAAGATTTCTCCATCTTGTAACAGCTGGAGCCTTATTTGGATTTGCTTGAAACTCACCCACTCCTTTTCTACCCCTTTCTTTAAGAATTCTGTGGGAAAGTATCCAACTACATTCCAGAAACTGGGCCGAAATATCCTATCGAACTACATGCTTTTTGCTTCTATTAAACTGCTCTTTTCCTTTACTTTCCCTTGTCAACTGCCAACAAGGCTGCTTGGTAAGAAGAGATTCCTTTCACAACGTCGCCTTATATATACTCCAAATTTGTACTTTGATGATGCTGAATGATCTTTTGGTCACTACATCATAAATGTCTTCGGTTAAAAAAAAAAACTTAAGAACACAAGACATATTTGAATGATGGTTCAGGTAACAGCCCACATCATATTAAGTTAAAAACCTATATTTCATGAAAAGTGACAGCACATAGACAAACATGCATGTGTGTAGTCTTTGCTCAGGGGTATTAGAGAGCATGGAGAATCTTGCATCATGAAATTTTACAGACTACAAAACAATAATAATAGGCAAAATATGCCAGGAGAAATATGAAGAGAAAGGATATCGTATGATGAATTAATAGCTACTGGGGACATTTCCAGTGTTTCCATTGAAAATGTGTTTTTGATGATCATGCACCAATTATTACACCACTGTGGAAATGGTAGGGAAAAAAGCATTGTGTTAGACAGCCCATCAGTTCAGTACTGTGGGGGGAAACTCCAAGGAAGTCATGTTTATTCCTGTGAGAGATGGTATATACAAACCATTCTTAAAATGGGCGAGAACTCCTTGCAGAAGTAGAGAACAGAAGTTGTGAATTAGGAACAGGGTGGACAATTTTGCCCCTCATACTCAGAAGCCATTCTGGAATAGTTATGTGTCAAACAAAAACTGAGCAGAATTGCAATGGAGGTTAAGATCTAAAAAAGTTTAAAAAGAGTAGGAAAATGATCAGAGATATTAGGAACTACTACAAATTTAAATTCTTCCTTTCTTCATGCACTGGCACTGTAGACCACCCTTCAGAATGGCTATAGCAGAAAGTAGAAATTGTTCTATTACATGATTTACTCCATGTTAGTGAAGACAGATATCACTGTTTCTAATGCAATTTTATAGTGTCCAATATTTTAATAATGTGTGTTTTTGTGACAGTGGGTGTGTGCAGAGTCCAGAAAAATTTAAAGGGGTCCATAAGAGGTTATGTGGTTTGGCTGGTAAGGGTAATAAGACACATGTGTTTTGTTATTAAAAGAAAAACTAATCAGAGATAATAAGCTGGGATGAGGGAAGAGAAATGGAGGAAGGGGAGAGGTAGGCTCCATCAAAACACTAAGTATGAAAATGGATTAAGGAAACTTGCTAATTTCTAAACAAATAGAATACAGAAAAATGTACAAAAATATTTTAAAGTTATGGAATAAAAAATTGAAACTATCAAATTTGGCATGTTATGAATATTATTATGAATCTCATGTCCTTCAGTGTCTATGAATGTCATTAAAACTTAGAAATGGGCCACATCTGCTAAAGTGGAGAACACACACCAACAATCAAACTTGTTTAAAAACAAATCCCACATTCTACTTGGTGCTTATTTTGATAAGAACCACGTGGTATAATATCAATGTAATTTGCATTACAGAAAGTATTTTTTATAAGTTCTAGTTCCGTATCTGTAATTTTTTAAATTAAAATATAATTGCATTATTTTGTCAGTTTTTCCTTTACCCTCTTTCATTCGCTCCGTGAGTACTCCCTCTGAAATTCATAGCTTGGGCCTCTTTTATTTACTTGTTTATAACACTTAAAGTCAGGGAACATTGTGGTAGAGAGAATAAAAGGAGAGTAACAGTAAAGAAACAAATATCTAATGTGAGAACACATATATTAAAAATGACAGGGATTATTCTTTTATGAAGTCTCTCCATGGCTACTTAAACAAACTTGAACAAAGATATAACAGACATGTTATCATGGTAGGAAGAACTCCCAATGGGCCCCAGTAATTTCTCTTTTAAAAGTAACCACACAAGTGAGTTTCCCCTTTACATCATTCAGTAACAATCATGTGGGCTTTGAGTTACACAACACTGACACATGCCTAAAGGCAGTCTATAATCAATTAACTAATATGCACTAAATAAAATTCTACATATTAACTCTAGCCTCTGGAAATTCCATTGTCTTATGGCTCTCAATAAGTATCTTTAGCTGGTCAGCAGGATGAGGGTGTATCAAAGCTACTATCCACTATGGGCCATGCAGTCATCATGGCTGATTTGAGCTAGATAGTTTTGCACTTGAGGCTGAGATTACACATTTGAGAGAAGACAAATAAGAATATAATGCATATTCAAAAAAAGTTATAGGGATACAGGAAGAGGAAAATGATGAAACATTCTAGTCTTCTATGGAGACACCTATTATTATGAAGAAAATGGTGAAATAAAACCAAGCATGATCGAAGAAGCTGTCTCTATGACAGCAAAAGTGACACACACAGGACAAGAATTGTATGATGATGAAATTTCCCAGAAATTTTAAGAAAAACCTTTGAAAATTACTTGGTTTCTAATTACTAAATTAGAGATAGTTTACAAGATAACTGAATATTGAAAACCTTTACATAGGACAAAAAACATACCCTGAGTGAAACAAGAACATCTAATCCATCACATTCAAAGTCAGTTGACATTGATGAAAACAATATTGTAAGCTTAACAGGACATTATAAATATCACTACCTACAACCATGGATCCTTAAATTGTGGATCATAATTGCTTTACAAGAAAATATAGCGCCACTTGCCATATTTCAAAATGATAGTCTTGTAATACAGTATTAAGCAGCAAGTAGCAAAAACATGTTTTGAGATGATCTTACTATATTAAATATTACAAAATAATACAACATGCTTTCCATATTGTTTGTTATTCTTATATATAGAATTCTTAAAAGTAACCCTCAAATGTTTTTCTAATTATAAAAAATTATTTTATTGCTGTTTTAAAGTCACAGGTGTGACCAAGTAGCTCTGGCTGTTCTGTAACTCAGAATGTAAATCATTTTGGCATCAAACACATCGAGCCTTACCCACTCCTGCTTCTCACTTGTTGAAGTTAAACCATTATCCTACATATTATTTTTATTTTATAATTTGTATATTGATGAATTTATTATTATAAAATATGATGCATTCAAATATAGGTGATACATGTGAGATAATATATAACAGTAAGAATAATTTAAATATTTAAACAGTTACAATGAAATATAGCATTAGTGTGAATAAAGAAAATATTTCTGATTAGTGGATCCCTGGCCTGCCAATGACAATGTTTCATGTTTCACTAGGAACAACAATAAACAGCAACAAAAGTCATAACATGAGATTCTACTTAATGAGTATTATTATTCCCAGATATATAAATCAGGACACATTGTGTCATGATTGTAGATGACCAAGACTTACACTGTAACTTCCTTTCATATTGCCTTCCCTAGTTCAAGATGGAGATGCTTCAAACCAATCATTATACAAATGGCCATTCAATACAAACTCAGTTAATGCCTCTGCAATGATGTGGTAATATATTTTATATTTAATAAAATCAGTCTGGAGTATGAGAGAACAGATCTACCCACAGTCAAGCCAAAATGGTCAGAGAGTGGTAATTCACATCTTTAATTCCAGCATAGGAAAGACAGAGTGGGAACCTATGCCTTTAATTGCTTAACTCCAGAGTCAGAGATCTTTCTGTGTGTCAAGGCCTAACTACTAAACAATAGTAGCTTACATCTTCAATCTTAACTCTAGAATTATGATGCAGAGTTGAACCCAGAAGTGAAACAAGAGGGTGAAGAAGACATTTAAGGCAGAGGTTGTGGTATTCTGTAGAAGTAACTAGCCAGGCTGAAGACTCTGAAAGATAGCTTTTATTATCTTCCAGAAAAGCTGGTTGTGTGGAAATTAACTGTAGTCCGTTTCTTCTCTCTAGTTTTCTAGACTGATTTTCTTAAATATAAAATATATCACCACAAAATGAGATAATGTATGCAGTGTTATATATATATATACTTCTTACTCTATAACCACATTTACATCAGACCCTTTCACAGATTTGTGTGTTTCTTATATTTCCATTTTAATGTTCACTATGGTCAGAAAACCATAAATTCACTAATAATAAAAATCAATTCAAAGGTAATTAATGCATCACACAGATTAAAATGTTTAATTTTTTAATCATTTACTTATAACAGTAGTCCTTCAGAACCTTCACAGATAGCTGCATCATCATAGCTTACCCACAGTTACTTTCAGTGAGGGACTTATAATAATAAAAACCAACAGTGACTGCCACAAGTTTGGAAACATTTCTGTGTTTTTCACTTACCTCATAGCTATAGAATTGTTCTTGTTCCTTTTTTCTCTGTTTCATGAATCTATTTCTACCCCACATTTTCATTACCAGACATGAACACTTACCCAAGTCTTTCTCCTCTGCTTGCTCTTCCACTACAACTGAATTACAAAGTACTCACCTTGCTTCAAGTGTCTGCAGGATGGTCAATTCATTGGGCTGATCCAGACTCTTAATAATTCGTGTTGCAATAAAGTCAGCTTGAGTCTGAGGTAAAAGTCTGTGACTCTGTGACCTCATCTCTCACCTGAACTGAAATTTTCATTTCAACTTCAATGGGAAAGACAGCACTGGCTGTGGGGAATATGACCATTTATGAAACTTTTTCTGTTACCAATTAAGAAAGACTCTTAAGAATTTAATGTGAATATCTCCAAATGGACAACGTGTTTTTAAGAGGTACTGAGGTTTTATGTCCTGTCCCGCGCCCTGCCTTCGCCTGCGAAGAAGAGCGCAGTACACAATTTGGATCCTTCTACAGCAAGTTTATTCTGTCCATGAAGGGGAAGAAGACCCCGACCCCTTGCCAGGAGCCGGCTTTTATACTGTCAAGCCCTAGCCTCTTACGTCTCCCCTTCTGGTTGGTTGCAGACTCTCGCCTGACATGAAGTAGGGTCAGAGGGCTTGGCTCACAGAGTGGAAACTTACTGGGGGACATGCGCAGATGTGTTGTTTATCCGCCTCGGCCGCGCCTTGGTACCGGAAACCGGGACAGTCTTGCCTGCTTGACCGGCTCCCGGCTCCCTACAATGTCCCTCAAAGCATGCCTAGGTCTCCTGTGGAAGGTGATATAAACTTTGAAGTCATTTTCATGAATAAATGAAATCTCTCTGATCATTGGATCCAGACTTCACTGACTTCTTTATTTTATTTTATTTTTTTTAGTAAATGGTTTTGTTCTTTATTTATTGAACTGAAACATTGGTGTACTGGCAGTTTCATTAAAAAAACAAGTATTTGAATGAATATACTATATAGGGTCATTGCAAGTTAGGATTAATACATCATTCAAAAAACATTATCAACAGGCCCTTTGTTGAATTCTTTGTGCTTAGTTTCAGTAATATCTTATTTTACTATTAAAAAAATTGTGGAGCTAAAAATTTCTTAACTATACATAAAGCTAAAATTATTAGGCTCAAAGAAACAGTAAATTCTTTTTATGCCAGAGCAGAAGAAAGATGTTTATCACTCATATTCTACTTACAAATTAGCACAAGAGCATGCACTAAAATTCAAAGGTAACACATCTAATAGGAAACTTTCTCCTGAGTTTTTCTGGATCTTAGTATCAAGAAAATGGGGGTACATAAGACAAATCCTTATTGATTGTATGTTAGTAAAGAAGTACTAATATTTAAGTCTTTAAACAGAAATTTTAAGTAAAATAGTAACTAATATAAGTACAACCAACAAAAATGTTTCATAGTAAGTAATGCAAAAAAATAGATCAGTAAGTAAGTTAAAAAATTAGCAACAAAAAAGAATCTCTTCAGGATGCTTAAGACATGAAGGAAACTGGAGTGAAAAGTAACCTTTGCCATGTTTCTTTAATTCTCTAAAAATAACTTGTTTTATCTATGAAGTTTTTAAAAAAGACATTTCTCCTCAGTTTTTAAAATAATACCATTTGTTCAATATTTAACACAAATTACTACAGCTTCCCATAGTATTTGAATTATTTCTCAAGCATATTCACCAGCAAAGTAAGGGCCTAGTCTTAGAAAATATACAAATCATGTGAACTAAGCATATTAATCTCACCTCAGTACACTCTGCTGTATACAGCAGTTGTCATGCTTTGGGGATCTTTCAGTCATTTTTTTCTCTCTTGTGTGGAGGTCATAGGCTGACACATATCTTCCTCCATCACCCTCCACTCTATCTTTGGGGACATGGTCCCTCACTAAACCAAGACCTCCTCTTTTTTGTTAGACTGTCGACTGAGCCTCAAGGTCTGTCTGTCTTTCCTTTTAACTGGCTGCTGGGCATCCAGACTCAGCTCACCATGCACTGGGTGCTGGTGATCTCGACTCAGCTTACTATCTTTGCCCTGGCTGCTGGGGATCCAGAATCAGCTCACCATGCTTGCACTGCCGATACTTTAGCTACTAACTAAGCCACTTCTCCAGCTTTCAATGTTTACACACATTTTTAAATAGCCTTTTCAAAAGACTGCAATTCCTCATTTAATTGCATAAATATGTCTGTTATATCTAAAGCTGCAGTTTCTTCTGTGGCATTTTGAAAATATTCTCCCACTTGGCATTTTTCTGTTTTCTTGAGTTGATTCTCAAATGGAGTTCAAAGAGCAATGTGAACAGCTGACCAGTGAATTCTTACTATAAATCAGATATCTATGTACTATAGCTAAGAACTAGACTTTACCCAGACTCTGTTTTCTTTCTGTTCATGTTTAGGATCCTTCAAAAAAATTCAGTGAAGGTAAAAGAAAACAGAAATCACTGATCATATGAAAGCTACCAAATGTTCCTTTTAAACTTCAGTATATATTTAAAAAGTTCCTATATATTCAGTAACTGCAAAACTTAAAACGCCACATGAAACAAATTACAGAAGGATCTCTGTTATACGCATGGACATTTCTATGAAAATGGAGAACTTCATTTACACAATATTTTACATAGATCAAGAGAAACAAGCCATGCTTTGACATAAAAGTACTGTGAAGACTTACTATGAGTGCATGGATGATGTTTCTGTGACATACAACCATAAGCTATGTGAAAGTGTATCATTTGTTGCTAGATCCTAAAAATGTCTTATAGAGAAAACAAATTATTTTACTGATTACTTTCTAAAATAATATATTTCTAGTCACTTTCAACTGTTATTCTAAAGCTCAGTTTTATTGAAGGGTTCAAATAAATATAGTAACTAGACTAAATTAATTTCCATCTAAGAACAATGTTTATTTAAAACTACTCCTGGTATGTAAAGTCATACCTACCTTCATTATCATACCTACATTAACATTGCTTCTTTTTAAAATGTTCACAGAAATTTTGATCTATATTGTTCACTTGGTTTTTAGGTTTAAGTAGTAACACGGACAACCTTCCATTCTGTTCAGGCCACTTCCTAATTTTCAAACACTGTAAAATTAATTCTTAATTTTATATGCCACTTATAAATTTGTTCAGTTTTCAAATATCTGTTGTATATTATAATAAAAGTTATTTTAAAGTTTCCCCCACACATGAAGCAAGTTTTCAGTTTTCTTTACCATTCTCATTGCTGTAGTTCATCAGCATGCCACAAAAGACAGTGAAGAGCTTCTCACTGGCGGGATTTGTTACACTGCACAGTGACCTTAAATGGTCATTTACAATCTGTGCACCACCTGCTTGGTCAACTGCACTTCTGCCCTCATGGCTATCATAGCAGATGTTCCCCAGCGCCCTACCCGTTTGAAGCAGCACTTCCTGGCCTTTGCTATTTAACAGCTGTACCAGCGGTGAAATCAATCCAGCATCTACAGATGGGATTTGCATAAATTCATTTTTGGCTACTTCTGCTATGATGTTGGCTACTTTGGCAGTGCAGGGAGACTGTGGAGTCAACAGATGTGCAAACAACTCAAGCCTTCCACTTCCTTGTAGGTTTTCACTTGTTTCTGTATTATTTTGAACCAAGGCTTGGAGCAGACAATCAAGGCATCCTTCTAAACAGTCCTCTGTTCTGTCAAAAGCTCTTATCTTCAGTTTCTTTAAAGTGTCACTGAGGTTATCCATGTTCC
>PVIH01031324.1:0-10979 GCA_004025045.1 Sigmodon hispidus | reverse complement strand
TTAATACAAAATTAAATATATAATTGCCCTATTTTACACGTGTCTACCTCTGTCTAAAATATTTTACACATTGATATATATTAAATATATTGTCATTTTCATAATACAATTTCTACCTCTAATTATTTATAATAGTCATAACATTTGTTATACCATACACACAAGTTATTTTATATAAATCTATTTAAATATATTTTTATATACAATAATATATAGTTAAAATATTGTTGCCACTTAATAAAAAACATATATTTTAGTCAATTTTTCTAAGATTGTTATACTTAAAATTATTTAAAAAAGCTATACACTCATTTTAAAATGCCTATTTTTACAATGTTAGCCTCACTTTCTTAATTAATTAAAATTACAAATTATAATTACTCAAATTTATCACCTAACAGTCAAAATACTCAAGCTTTTCAAAAACATATCAAAATATACCAAATAAATGTCTTCAACCACTTCATAAACCAAAAAAATATGACATTCAAAATTTCATTATTTCAAATTTAGCCTTAAAAAACATGACAACTCCTAATATCACCATTCCTTTCTCAAAATAGTGTTAAACATCACAGACATCTTACAAAAAGATTATTTAGTTTAACAAATAATGGCCTAAAAAACAAAAGACTACACTTGCGCCCTCTGCTGTCAGCGTGCTCACTGTCCAAAATAAACCTACAAAATAAAAAATAAAAACTGCCAAAGCCTGCCTAGCCAAAATAAAACAGTCCTACCAAAAATACCCTACTTCTATAAAAACTTGTCAAATATCATAGGCCAATAGCCACAAAAATAAATACTCCCGTTACACAAAAAAATAATAGATGACTGTCCAAATAATTAACTGTCGTTGTCTTCTCCTATATTCTAAAAGTTACTTCATGCTTCCAACTTTAAATATATATTTTCCTTCTCAAGTCTTAACAGTGTTAAAAATTAAATAGTTAAAGTTGTTACTACTTCACATTCCAACAAAAACACTCAAGTCTTAAAACTCTATTATTTAAAATAAACAGCCTTAAAACAATCCCTATACATTTTTTTATATCAACATTTTAGATATTAAATTACACTTTATAGTTGTTTGCTAACAATAGTTTGACCTCACTTATGTTAGTTCCTTCCTCTTTCCCACACACTGTCTTATGATAATCCCTATAATATATAGTTTTATACCTAGTTTAAAACCTTCCTATTTAAACAAAATAGAGAGATATAACAAAAATCCCGCGGCCCTTCCAGCCCAGCGCGCGAGGCGGCGGCGACAGCGGCAACGGCAAAAGCAAAACGAGACTTCCGGGCCAGTCCACACAACAGCTCAATACGACAATGGCTTCAACACGTTGCTAAAACTTTCTTTTACTCACGATTCTAACAAAATAAATCTTATATAAAACATATCAATTAATGACAAGTTTATTCCACAATAACTGTTCTTCCAAAGGACCTGAGTTCGATTCCCAACATCCACATGGCAGCTAACAACTGTCTGTAATTCCAAGATCTGACACCCTTACACAGTTATACATGCAGGCTAAACACCAATTCACATAAAATAAAAATAAATATTTAAAAAAATAATGAAATAAAATAGATTAGCACTGAGTGCACACTTTTCATTCATTCCATACAACCAAACTTTTCTTCTTTAACATAAGATTGAGTGTCCTTGAGTGCTTAAGAGCCATTTAAGAGCACTGACCTCGAAAGAAGACCAGGGTTCAATTCCCAGCACCCATTATGGCAAATAACAATTATCTGTAATTCCAGTTTCAGGAGACCTGACACCCTCTTCAGGCCTCCATATTCTACATGCACCAGGTACATATAATGTACACATAAATACACATAGGCAAAACATGAAATAAATTTCAATAAAAGAAAAAATGGGAGGCTGGATATCTTGACAGCTGACATAAGCACTGTTAACGTGATACAGTTTTCACCTAACTGAAGAACTGTTCTAATGGAGCAAACACCTCATCATTAGCTTGTTTAACACCACCTACCCTTTGAAGTCAATGTGCAATTATCTATCAGTGTGGACAGAGACATTTGCCAAGAATTTCTGAGAAAAAAAGGGTAAGCTGCAAAAAACTGTAAAATTGCCACATGACACTTCAACACATACCAAGGGAGGGGGAAAAAAGACAAAAAGGAGGGAGAGGACACTGTACAGGTGAAGTTTTACTACTAGTTTATGCAATGTTGAGGTCTAAGCTACCAAAATTTAGGCTTCTAGCTCTAATATCTACAATCTGAACACAATTATGTGCCAGATACTAAGTGAAGCCCTTTAAAAAGATCATCTTCACACCTACTCTGCAGGGCTGTGAAATGCAATACTCAGTTTAAAATATAAAAACTGAGGAGAATTAAAAAGGGAAAAGCAGGGATGTGATGGTGGTGCACACCTTTAATCCCAATGCTTTGGAAGCAAAGACAAGTGGATCTCTTGTTTGAGATCCAGCCTATAGGGAAAGGGGTAGGGGACACCTGGGCACTAAAATCTGTAATCCTAGAACTAAGTAGATCACTACCTATCTGAAACTAATCTCAACCCTGTCTCAAAAATCCAATTTAGGACTTGGCATAGTGCCACACACCTTTAATCACAATACTTAAGAGGCAGATACAGGTGAATCTCTGTGAATTCAAAGCTAGCATTCCCTATTGTAGACTAATCAGGGATACATAGTGAGACACTATCTAATAAACACCCTACTTAAATAAATAAGCAAATAAACAAAAGGGATAAATGTCAATCAGGATGTAGTGGCACACACCTTTAATCCCAGCTCAGGAGGCAAAGGTAGGTGAATCTCTGAGTTCAGAGGCAAGCCTGGTGTACAGAGTTAATTCCAGGACTGCCAGGGCTACACAGAAAAACCCTATCCTGGGGGAAAAAAAAAAAAACTTAACAAATCTGACTGACTTCAAAGCCTGTCTGTACATTTTTTTTCTAGTTCCAAAGAAAATGAAACTTATTCCTACATCAAATTAGAAAAGTGGTGTGTAATATTCGAGCCAAATTATAAGGGCAGTTTTAATTTTTTTAAATAAAAGGTTTAAAAGCAAGAAATCTATTTATGGAGATACCTACTTTTTGGATATTAACAAAAGACACAAGGTCACAGTCAAAAATCTATACTACTTTGGATAACTATCAATATACTTAAACACATGACATTTGCCAGAATGCTGCTGCTATAGCTCATATTGTTATGCCAGCGAAACCCTTTTTAAAAAAAACTTCAATTAGACAGATGGGTTTGTGGCTGTGAGCACTTGTTGCTCTTGCAAGGGATCTTAATTCAAGTCCACACACATGATGGTTCCTAACCATCCATATCTCAATTCCAAGGCACTCAATTCCTTCTAACCTCTGAAGACACCAGGCATGCATGCATAAGATGTGTATATGCATGTGACTACAGGTACCTGTGGAGGCACTGTAGGTACAGGCAGTTATGAGCCATCCACCATAGGGATTAGAGCTGAACTCAGGTCCTCTGGAAAAGCAGCAAGCACTAGTAATTGTTGATACATCTTTCCTGCCCAAGGACTGCCCAAGAAACATATAGTTTCTGCTGGGTGGTGGTGGAGCACAACTTTAATATACCAGCACTCAGGAGACAGAAGCAGGAGGATCTCTAAATTCAAGCTCAGCCTGGTGACAGAACAATAGCCAGGGCTACACAAAGAAACCCTTTCTTGAAAAACCAAAACCAAACAAACAAACAAAATAGAAATTGGTTTTTGTTTGTTTTTTTATAATTTTTTTTATGTGCATTGGTGTGAAGATGTCAGATCTCCTGAAATGAGAGTTACAGACAGTTGTGAGCTACCACGTGGGTGCTAGAAATTGAACCTGGGTCCTCTGGAAAAGCAGCCTTTGCTCCTAACCTCTAAGCCATCTCTCCAGCCCTAGAAATTGTTTTTATTCTTCATAGGAACTAACTATAACTCTTTGAGCAAAGATCTGAGTTGTATCCACAACCCAAAACTCACAGAAAAAAATGTCAGGCATGCTGGCACTTGCTTATCATCCAAGCACTATGAAGAGAAAGCTAGACAGACTCCTAAGATTAACTGGCCAGCCAGTCCCTGCCTAATTGGTGAGCTCCAGGTCTATAAGAAACCATCTCAGAGGAAATGTATAGATCTCCTGAGGACTCTGCCTGAGGCTGTCTACCCTCTAGCCTAACCACATGTAAGTATGTATCTTAAAGTGGGAAACCAGTGCTAATACTAGTAATTCTACTCAAGAAATCAGTTTACAGCTTTTCCACTTTCTGCTCAGGAGGTTACAGTGCAACTTTCTTCAGTCATCCCGAATCCAGGTTCAATCGACACCAGCCGCCTCCACCATGCTGCCCAAGTTCAACCCCAAGATCAAAGTCCTGTACTTGAGGTGCACCGGTGGTGAGGCAGGCACCACATCCACTTTGGTCCCCAAGATCGGCCCCCTGGGTCTGTCTCCAAAAAAAGTTGGGGATGACATTGCCAAAGCAACCAATGACTGGAAAGGTCTGAGGATTACAGTGAAACTGACCATCCAGAACAGACAGGCCCAGATTGAAGTGATGCCCTCAGCCTCCACCTTGATCATCAAAGCCCTTAAGAAGCCACCAAGAGACAGAAAGAAGCAGAAGAACATTAAAAACAGTGGAAATATCACAATTGATGATCAACATTGCCCATCAGATGGGATATCGTTCTTTAACTAGAGAACTTTCTGGAACTATTAAAGAGATCCTGGGTACTGCACAGTCTGTGGGCTGCAATGTGGATGGGCACCACCCTCTTGACATCATTGATGACATCAACAGTGGTGTGGTGGAATGCCCAGCTAGTTAAAATGCAACAGGAGAAAATATTTCAATAAAAGACCATCTTATTAAAAAAAAAAATCAGTTTATAAATATAAATGTATTAAAGATTCACTAAAAATAAATGGAGGGTGGAGAATTCTTACAAACAAACATCAGAAGCTACATTGCAATTTTTTATTTTTATATTAATGTCTAATAAAAGTTCTAACACCTGTTCCCTGTTTTGTTTTCCCTCCTGGTCCAAGGGGTTCATAAAGCAGATAGACCATTCCACTAAGATACTACTTAGTCCTCCATGCAAGACATCTCCATTTTTAGTCAAAAGACATAACTTTTTTAGACAAATCTATATGGATTTGAATGCCAGAACTAAACGAATATCAAACTTTTCTAGGAAACCGTTTAAAAAAAAAATAAAGCTAGAGATGTGCACAACACATATCAGCTATCAATATTAATATGACTGACTCCTCTATCAAGTTTTTTGAAAGTATAAGACATTCACTATTAAGCAGCAAATGGAGGACGTTCTTTATTCCTTCAAAGCATCAGACATTAGCAGCAAAGCACTAAAGGTGGATAACCTCTAATATAAACTTGCAATAGTGACTTTTTTTCTTTGCAAGATTTGTTGGTTTGTTCATTTACTTTAGGATCTCACTGTGTAGCCCTGGCTCGTCTGACCTTGAACTCACAGAGATCCACCTGCCTCAGCTTCCCATGTTCTGGAATTACAAGCATGTGCCATCACACCCAGCTTTTTTTTTTTTAATTTACTTAATTCTTTTTTTTACCTCAAAATGATACAAATGTTTTCAAACTACATAAGATGAAGATTGCTTGGTCTTGTGAATGTACTAAATACCACTATATATTCATTTTAAACAACTTCTCAGAAATAATTTATTGCTACTCAACATTATTAGTGCTAGTGATGTGATCATTAAAGGCTTTCTGTCCAAATTTCTTTTAACTTTTTTTTAAAGTAAAGGAAATAAGTTTATTTAAAAAATAAATAAATAAGAACTCTTGAAAATGGGAAAGGCTTCAAGGAAGGAAAATCCCTGGGTAAACTCCTCCCTATTTCTAAACTAGAAGTCTGTAGTGTTGGTAGCACACATCTCTAATACCAGCACTGGGAAGCAGAGACAAGTGGATCTCTAAGGTTGAGAACTACAAAGTGAGTTCCAGGACAGCCAGGGCTACACAGAGAAAAACAAAAATAGAAGCCTGGTAAAAGGTAAGCATACAGCTTGCTTAACTGAAAGTCAAAAACAATCACTGCTTATGTCAGTCAACTCTCTCTTGGGAAGAGGCCTAGGAAGAATCATAAATTTCAAGCCAGCTACTTAAGTGAAACCCTGGGAAAGAAGAAAAAGGAGGAGGAACAAAGAAAGGCCAGTCTTGCAGCTTTCTGCCATTATAGTGGTGTGTGACTTTCAGATCCTATGTTAACCTCTCTGGAATAAAGAGGGTTTACAAGTTCTCACTAAAGAAAAGGCTTAGGAGAAATGAATCATTAGGTAAACTCAAGGTCACACTCTAAAGCAAGTATTAAGCTACTAAACTCAATGATGCCTTTTCCTACTATTTAAAAATGCATCAACTATAGTATCATTAGTAGCCTATAAATAAAGCGTATTATTCTACATTATTTTGCAAAAAAAAAGAAAAATTCTTTGTTCTTATTTCCTACTACAAAGCTCAAAAGTACAAAAGTCTAAAAGAATCTGACTCTGTTCTTGAATGTACTTAGAGAAGCTAAGTCCTCTAATACCTTCTAGAATGTTTTAAGTATAGGTTGTTATAGAAATGTTTTGACAACCAGCACCCTAACTACCATTAATTAGGTTAGATGGTCTATTTTCTCCCAGTGTGACTATGTCCTAAGGGACTTTAAAAGGGGAGATGGCTCAGCAAAAAAGGCACTGCTACCAAGCTTGAAGATCTAAGTTCCATCCCCAACCACACTCCTGTGTCCTCTGGCCTCCACATGCACGGCGTGGTTAAGGGCACTCATACACATGGTCACATATATAAACAACTGTAAATTTTTAATTTATAAATAAAAATTTAAAAGAAAGAGCCTATCACTCAAACCTTTTCATTTGAATAAGCATCATTTTCATTTTGACCCCCAAGGTTGGGATTCTCATCATCTGACTTCAAAAAGTAAGACAGACACTACTTAGATATCTACAACCAGTGAAGAAGCAAGAAAAAGAGAGCTCAGAGTTTTATCAAGCCACTGAGAATATATGAACTGTTTTTACAGTTTACAGCAACTTATCAATGTGCAGTGAAATAAGTTGACCCACTGACTGTTCAGGTATTTTAACACAACCTTCAAAATCAATTAGCCAGACTTAAAGCCTATTGGAATTTGGCCTGAGAAAAATCCAGTTTAAAATGTCAATAAAGCACCTAAGTGGGAACTAGCATGTTGGCAATGAGCTATAGAAGCCCAGAGTTCAAAGCTAAAGAAAAGTTGGGCATTTAAAAGCATGAAATCAGGGGCTAGAAAGATGGCTCAAAGGTTAAGAATATTCAGACTGCTCTTCTAGAGAACCTTGGTACAATTTCAAAGCCTCTTGACCTCTGCAGGCTCCTGCACACATGTGGCTCTAATACATACACTTAAAAACACAAGTCTTTAAATATATTTTTTAAAAATAAGAAATCAGATAGAAGCACCAAAGGAATGAGGGGGGAAAAAACCAAAGACTTCCATCAGAAAAAAGATAGGAGCAATGAATTAGTGTGGAGGAGCCTAAGGAAAGGTCAAAGACGTAAGGAAAAAAAAAGCATAAAACAACAAGTACTTCAAGAAGACAGGCAAGGCATCCACCGTGCCAAATGCTGCTACTAGGTAAAGTAAAAATTAAATCTGGGGGTTGGGAGAGATAGCTCAGCAGTTACTCGGGCTTGCTACTCTTCCAGAGGCCCAGAGTCTGTTTCTCAGATGTTAACTTATATTGTACTTAATCTTTCCTTTAAAAATAAACATGATAGCCAAGCAAAGTGGTACATACCTTTTAGCTCAGCACCTGGGAAGTAGAGACAGGAAAATATCTGTGAGTTCAAAGCCAGCCTGGTTTACATAGAGAATTTCAGAACAGTCAGGACTACATGGTAAAATCCTGTCTTGAACAAAACAAAATAAAAATATTATATACTTCATAACATTTTTAAAATTTTATTTTTATGTGCCTGAGTGTTTTGCCTACATGTATATATATTCCTTACGTGTGCTCAGTGACCTCAGCATTCACAAAAGGACACTGGATGCCCCTAGGACTGAAGTGACAGATCCCTGCAGAACACAACTGCTCTTAATTGATGAGCCTTGTTTCTCCATCCCAACAATTTTCCTTTTTTTTAATCTCCATCCTAGTTGTAAACTAGAGGATGTATTCCAATTTTAGACATGAAATCTATGACAAATATAGCTGATTTTATATAATTCCATAGTAACCTAAAAGCTAGCACATAAAACACCATTTTAAAGTCCTCATTATTAATCCATGATATCTATTCATCCATGATAATCTTGTACTCACAGCTCACAAAAACAACTGACAATGCATACCAAGGGTTACGATGCTTATTCTCCCTGGCTTGCTCTCCAACTTTCCCTCTCATTCACTAGCTTTGCTAACTGAAACTTAGTTAACAGAGTTGTTTAAGAGCTACCCAATATCTAAAATCTCAATAGGCTAAATGCAGACTAAGCTGCACAAAAGCCAATGTCAGTGCAATGATTGATAAGCTTCAAAATCCTTTGAACTATAAACATAAAGATATGGACTTTCTAGTGGTAAATGGTTGCACATGCTGGTCTGTAATGACAGCTTCTTAAGATGAGGTAAAGAATTCCAATTCAAATTCAGCCTAGCCTATAAGTAGCAAGACCGTGTTTCAAAGACCTTATTTCAAAAACAAAATCAAAATTTAGATGTGATAGTTCATTCCTATAATGCTAGCAATTAAGGAGGCTGAGGCAGGATAATTCAAGACCATCCTGAGCTACACAGTGAGTTCCATCCAGGTCAGCTGAAGCTACAGAATGAGATCTTTACTTACAAAACAAAACATATGGTCAGGGAGACAGTTCAGCAGGTAAAGGCCCTTGCTGCCAGATGACCTGAGAGCTAGCCCTAGACCCCACATAGTAGGAGGAAAGAAAAGGCTTCCACAAGTTGTCCTCTGACCTCTATACACACACATACACACACACACACAGAGTGGTACAATACAAGTACATACCGTGAACACACATAAAATGTAGCAACTTTAAAAAAAAAAACTGCCTCCATCTTAACTTTCAGAAATAAACCACTTACTGTAAGGTTACAGCTTAATTATATCAAAATACTTTTTTTTCAGTGAAGTAACTAAATATCACCAAAATCACAGGCTATAGTTCTGGTTGGTTGGTTGGTTTCTGGTTTGTTCTTCAATACATGGTTTCTCTGTGTAGTACCACTGTCCTGGAACTCACTCTATAGACCAGACTGGCCTCAAACTCAAGAGATCCACCTGCCTTTGCCTCCAAAGTACTGCAATTAAAGCTGCTTGCCACCTACAAAGGCAGATTTTCACTTTTCAAAAGGAAATGAAGCATGAAGTTACATCACACAACGCTCCGGTTTCATTACTAATATAATCAACTGCACCCTTTCAAGTAATACTAAAGTTAACTTGAGAAAGCAGGTGTTTTATATTGTGTCATGTTAAAAGTTAAGAGAACCTGAACATCAAATAAATACGAGTTAAGAGCTTCCTCCTTCCTGTAGCCACACTGTAAAGGTGCAAAAGAACTTGCAGAGCAATAATTAATTCAAATTGGGGATATAAGTAACCAGTCAGATCATTTGGTCAAATCACTATTCAATGTAAAAACTAAAAGCTAGATTAAAGAATAACAGGCTTCGGTCATAAACCATTTAATGGTTATATCACCATTGATCTGACCTCATTACTTTGTTTCAAGTGACATATAAATTTAATTTATACTTCTAAATAAAGTTTCCCAAAATTAGAGTATAAAGCTACCCATAGCTACCTGTCAAAAATTTTTCAATAGTTAAAGCCAATCTTTCAAAACAAATGAAAACAGAAGAGCAGTAAGATAGGTAACAAGTATCAAACATGTCACATGAGACAGTAAACCACTAAGCATATCAAAGGACACAGCAATAAATACTACTATCAAAGACAGGTGTTACCACACTCAAAGCGAATTAAAGCCTAATAAAGCAATTTGCTATTTATGTTTGCAGTGTTGGTCCTGAGTAGCATCTGGAGGTTCTTCATAACAAGCCAAGGACAATACTAAAAAGGCTTTTTTCACAAATTTTTACAAATTGCTCCCTTCACCTAGAGCATAAACTGTCCATCAATGAAGCTGAAGCTGATGTTTCAGCAGCTAATATCACACACATACTGCTCCTACAGATGACCCAAGTTCAGTTGCCAGCACCCACTCTGTCACAACACTCTAACTCCAGCTCCAGGAGAGCCAATGCCATCCTCTGGCCTTTATAGGCAACTGCACTTACATGCACAAACCTTACATGCATGCAGACAGACACACAGACACACAATTAAAAATAATAAAAAGAAAAATCTCTGGGCATGGTAGTGCACATCTTTGATATCAGAACTCTGGAGGTAAAGGCAGGTAGACCGTTGAGTTCAAGGCCAGCATGGTCTAAAGAGCCAAGTTCCAGAATATTGAGGGATAATGCACAGAAAAAATATTTCAAAAAAGAAAAACTTCAATAAAAGAGAATAAGGAAGTTTTATGACCCTTGCAGAAGCAATAGTTCTATTTTTCTGTTCTGAACACTGAGAATCAATTTACTGAAGAAAAGGAGGGGGGAGGGGAGGGGAGACGAGAGGAGAGGAGAGGAGAGGAGAGGAGAGGAGAGGAGAGGAGAGGAGAGGAAAAAGGAAAGGAAAGGAAAGGAAGGGAAGGGAAGGGAAGGGAAAGGAAAGGAAAGGAAAGGAAGGGAAGGGAAGGGAAAGGAAAGGAAAGGAAAGGAAAGGAAAGGAAAGGAAAGGAAGGGAAGGGAAGGGAAAGGAAAGGAAAGGAAAGGAAGGGAAGGGAAAGGAAAGGAAAGGAAAGGAAGGGAA
>PVIH01031323.1:0-10980 GCA_004025045.1 Sigmodon hispidus | reverse complement strand
GGCCTATGACCGCTATGTAGCCATCTGCAAGCCCCTTCACTACTCATCCATCATGACTCGGAAGCTCTGTGGTGTTTTGGTGGTAGTATCCTGGGCAGGAGGGTTTTTGCATTCTATCATACAAATTATATTCACATTGCAGCTGCCTTTGTGTGGACCCAATATTATTGATCATTACATGTGTGACTTGTTCCCATTACTGAAGCTTGCCTGCACTGACATACACATTTTTGTCCTTTTGGTGTTTGCCAACAGTGGGGCTATTTGTATTATAATCTTTTCATTATTGCTTGTCTCCTATGGTGTTGTCTTGTTCTCTCTGAGAGCACACAGTTCTGAAGGTCGACGTAAAGCTCTTTCCACCTGTGGATCCCATATTACAGTTGTACTTTTATTTTTTGTCCCATGCATACTAATATATGCAAGACCAACATCTGCATTATCTTTTGAGAAAAATATGCTTATATTTGTCAATGTTTTGACACCATTGCTCAATCCTATGGTGTACACTTTCAGAAATAAGGAAATGATGAATGCCATCAGAAGAATGTGGAAGAAATTGATAGTGGTTTCTGATATTTGAAACATTCCAGTGTCATTTTATAAGGGCAATTGTTATGCCAACATGATGATTTGAGATTCACTTTTAAAACCTTTTATTTCACTCCTAACATGGAAGCACATTTTTCAATTCTGTTCTGATACACAGGAGTTTTGCTGGTCCTGAGCTTTACTTCATTGTGAATTTTATTTGATGCATAATGAGTTTAAGTTTTATTGGAGACTTGACATAAGGAAATATGATAGAATACTATAGATGGGTATAGGCAGTGACTTTTTCATCTCCCTATCGGTGTTAAAAAGAACACATACTATTTACTCTTCACATGTATTCACAGCTGTTATAACACAGAGACACATAGACACAGACACACACACTGTATATGCCAACATAATGAAACAAAAATACACCTGAAAAACTCAATAAAAATAATAAAAAGTTAATGTTTTATTGATCAAATTGTACATTCTAGACTCTATAAATTGATGGAATGTTTAGATACAGAGGACTCAAAATGGGAGTGAGATTTATGCTTCTGAGTTCACACTGTCACTCTGTAAAACTATTCAGCATTGTTCTTGAAAATTAAAGCCAGCTCAATTTATCCTCTCATTTATTTAATGAAATTTTGAGAAGATTTAACTATTAGGATTATTGTTATTCCCACTGTTTCATTAAAAATGGTTGACCTCATAAATATATATTTGAAATTGGGAGATAGCAATTTTCCAAGTGACATCCTGAGGTCATAAGCAAGAGGTATGTCCCTGCCTGTTATCAACTGCAGAACTTTGGAGAGCAGGTTGTACATCTTGGACCTGAAGAGAACCAGCTTCCATCCTTACTCCTAGCTCTATATGGTGTTGGCCAGGTAATGTTGGAGAGCTCACATTGGTGTTGAGGATAGCAGACAGCAGGCAGGCTGACCAATTCTGTTACCACACAGGCCCAGAATCAGAGTGATGAGCCGTCCCAACCTAAAATCTATTCCACCTATGATATACTAGAGCTTGTGAGGTGGCAAATTCAAAGCTGCTGGATCTCCACAATACAGGGTATTCAAGAAGAACCTCAGTGAGGGCCCAGTATCAATAGTGTAGAAGAAGCCACAGTCCTTGAAACAGACCTATGATTTTTTTCAGTGAACATATATGCAAGTAATGATTTGTGGATTAAAGCATTTACTGTGTGACTCATAGTGTCACACAACAGTTTCTTTTTTTAAATCTATTTATTAATCACTATTTATTACTATAAAAAAGACACATTTGTATTGAAATTTCTTTTAAAATATACAGCATTGAAGATATCTTTTTTCCCTTATTTATTTATTATGAATAAGGTCTCTTTTTTATCCATGTATTACCTTGTTTAATCTCCCTTCCCATTCCTGCCCCTCCCAATCACCCTCTCTTCTCCCCATTTCCTTATCTCCTCCCCAGCAAAGGCAGGAGGTCCCAAGTTCCCAAGATAGCTTAGTTCAACATCCACTCCAAGCAAATTCACAGAAACTCATCAGAAAAATAAGGAATCTAGCAGAAGTTATGACCCAAATAGACTTAGTAGATATATCCTGAACCCTCCACCTAAACTAAAAGGAATATACATATTTCTCAGCACCCCAGGGAACTTTCTCTAAAATTGACCACATACTAGGTCATAAAGCAACATGTACCAAAAAAAAAAAAATGGGTATATCTCCTTGTACCATTTCAGATTACCATAGTCTAAAGTTAGAATTCAACAACATCACTAATCATAGAAAGCCTACCAACTCATGGAAACTGAACATCATTCAACTGAACCACCTCTGGGTCAAAGTGGAAATTAAGGAAGAAATCAAAGACGTCCTAGAATTGAACAAAAATGTTCCACGACATACCCAAACTTATGGGATACAATGAAAGCAGTCTTAAGGGGAAAATTCATAGCACTAGATGCCTACATGAAAAGCATAGAGAAATTCCACACAAGAGAATTATCGCCACAGATGAGGGTCCTTGAACAATTAGAAACAAACTCACCTAGAAGGAATAGACGGTAGGAAATAATAAAACTTAGAGCTGAAATCAATATAATTGAAACAGAAATACAAAAAAAAGACAATGAATCAAAGAGTTGGCTCTTTGAGAAAGTCAAGAAGATAGATAAACCCTTATCCAAACTAAACAAAAAGCAGAGACAGTTTATCCAAATCAACAAATTCAGAAATGAAAAGGGGGACATAACAACAGACCCCCAGAAAATCCAGAGAATAATTAGATCGTACTTTAAAAATCTATACTGCACAAAAATGGAGAATCTAAAAGAAATGGGCATCTTTATGGACAAGTACCATTTACCAAAATTAAATCAAGATCAGATTAAAGACTTAAACAGTCCTATAACACCAAAGGAATTGAGGATATCTTAAAGGAAAAAAAAACTTGATAAACATAACTTCAAATTTAACAATAGTTGTAGTTAGTTTGTCCTTAGGTAGGCATATTAATGAATATGAATATAATGAAAATAACTGTTCTCTGTGTCTCTTTTCTCTAAAATTCATGTAATATAAATAATAAAATCTAAGGTACCTCAAGCCTGGTTAGGCTCAGCTCCAGATGAAGAAAGCACACTAGGTCACAGCTAATGCCCATGGATGCACTATGGCAACCACAAATTTCTGCTAAAAAGCCCTTCTGCAGTCATACCAGAAGGTTTGTGCATGTGTGTGTGTGTGTGTGTGTGTGTGTGTGTGTGTGTGTGTGTATGTGTGTTTTAAATAACTTTTTTTCATCCATCGCCTTTCATTGAAATAAGAATGTTTTTGCTTAAAGTCCACTAATGAGTGAGTATACCCCCTGTTTATTCTTCTGGGTTTGTGAGACCTCGCTCAGGAGGATATTCTCCAAATCCATCCGTTTTCCTGTGAATTTTAGGATGTCATTTTTCCTACTGCTGAATAGTACTCCATTGTGTAGATGTACCACAGTATATTAATTCATACCTGAGTTGAGAGTC
This sequence comes from Sigmodon hispidus, assembly GCA_004025045.1. Classification (NCBI taxonomy): domain Eukaryota; kingdom Metazoa; phylum Chordata; class Mammalia; order Rodentia; family Cricetidae; genus Sigmodon; species Sigmodon hispidus. Next base: position 7,415 of record PVIH01031323.1, on the reverse strand, counting down.
ATCTAGTTTGTTTCCAGATTCTTGCTATTAGAAATAATGCTGGTATGAACATAGTTGAGCTAATGCTTTTGGGTTCAAATGGGCATCTTTAGGGTATATGCCAAATATTGGTATTGCTGGATCCTTGGGGAGATTGAGTCCCAGTTTTTTTTAGAAACTGCCATACTTCTTTGCAGAGTAGCTGAACAAGTTTATACTCCCACCAACAATGGAGGAATGTTCCCCTTCTCTGCATCCACTTGTACGATGATTTTTTTTATTTTAAATTTTATTTTATTTGATGGAAGGATGTTTCAAAGGCTGAGAGTGAATATGAAGGGACAGAAACATGAAAGGGATCATGCATGATGTGAAATCTATAAAGAATCAATAAAATGTTCTTTTTATAATGAACTACCAGAGCTTTGTGAGACAAAATTTTTCCAAAACTGCTATGAGTTCATTTGGTTTTGATCATTTAATCTCACTACAGGGCTTCCAGGTAAGTGTGTTTTATACATCCCATGAAGCTATACTGGAGAAAATTGTGTTTTCTTTTTTGATTAGTTTTCAGTTGGAGACAGCTTCCAGATAATCTATGGGAGCTTATGCCGACTTTATTCCTCAGCACTGGACATTTGGCTTGGACCTTTGAAGTCTCTATGTAAGTTGTCACAGTCTCTGTAGTTTCATATGTGTGTCATTTCTGTTGTGTCTAGAAGGTTCTGTTTTCCTGATCATATCCATTTCCACTGGGCCTTAAAATATTTCTAACTCTTCTGCATAGCTCTCTTTTCCTTGAGGTAAGGGGTTTAATGCATACATTCCACTTAGAAATGAGAATGTCAAGATGTCTTACTATCCATATATTGCCCAGTTGTGAGTCTCAGTATCAGTTACTGTCTCCTTCAAGAGGATGACCTCTGGTCAAGACTGAGTGAGGTTTTGATCTATGTATTTTGCAGAATGTCATTAGGAGTCACTTTGTTTCTAAGTTCTTATAGAATTAATAGCGTTCTGTTTTCCCTAGGGTCCCTACTCTATCTAGTCTCAGGGTCTGGCTAACCCACCATTATTGGGCTTTGGTTCCATCTCATAGAATAGCTATTAAATCAATTCAAACAGTAGTTAGTTACTTCCACAACTTTTTTGCCACCATTAACTAGTGAAACTTACAGGCAATTCACCAGTGTAGATTAAACATTTGTAGCTGAATTAGTGGTTAATGTTCTCCTCTGGTACAGTATAGACTACTTTCCAGTATAATGAATACTGCTCAGTAGTCACCAGTTCAACTTCTGTAACCTCACTAAAATATGTAAGTGTGGTCTTAAGGAACAGGGCTTTACTATCAATTTGGAGAAAGGAGCCAGTTACCTTGATTATTGCCTGTATGGGGGTTTCCATGGAGAAGTTTTGTCCAACAATTCAACTAGATATAACCCAACTTTTGGCACTGGATATTTCACTTGATCATGAGAGATGTCTTGCTGAAACTTTATCATTCTCATTTTTGTTGATTATATTTATACTAATTTTACACACTCATATATATATTCTAGAATATATATAATATATGTATACACACACATATATATTCTGCAATAATGGGCTCATTTATGACCTCTTAATGGCCCTTGGTGTTCCTTGTCCTTCCCTGAATTCTCTTTCTTACTCCCTTTTTCTATCCTTTTATTTATTTAATCCTATTATTATTTCCATCCCATCTCTCTATAACTATATGCCCTATATATTCTAATAAGCCTTACATTACCATTTGTCTCTTGCACTATAACTCTATAGTGAAGTCTATACTCAATGTGGTTATAAAGATTTAGCATGCCTACTGAAGACTTAAAACCAATATCCACTTATAAGAGAATACATACTATGTTTATCTTCCAGATTACTAATTTCAATACACATACATACTAATAAAAATTAATAATGCTGGCATGAGATCAGACATGTACATCAGTGAAATAGATTTGAATATCTACATATAAGCCTACTGTATTACAACTAAGTGATATTTGACATAAGAATATAATTGGTAAAATGCAGTACCTTCAACAAATGGTGTTGGCACAACAGAATGTAAAGAAAAAGTAATCTAGAACTCTTCATCTAATTCTTCACAAACTTATATCCAAATAAATCAGTGGCCTCAAAATAAGATCTGACATGTCAAAGAAAATAGTGGAGAAAGTACAGAAGAGAATTGAACAGTCTTTTCATTTGTCTGTTTTGTTGCCTTTTCAAAAATAGGAAGTGAATAATATGTTTTCTAATAACCATTGTATTTGGCCTAATTTTAATATATTTTTGTTTTATGAATATTCAAAAAGTTTACATATATACAATTAACATTACCATATTCATCCTTCCCGTCAAATTTCTCCTATATCAACTGTCACCAGCCCGTTCTAACAGGACAAGTATATTTCTTTTCGATAATCAGCTATACTTGTATGCATATCATTATGGTGTCCGCTACTGGTGCATGGAATTTTAGGGGTGACTACCTTCTCAATATGATAGGGGCCTGGAAGTGATCTTTTACATCTAGTAGAAGATTTTGCTTTGTTTATCTTTTGCTATAATAACAGTTATTATGAGTTCACGAAGGCAATAGGTACATCATATTAGGAGACATTTCAAAACAGTCCTTCTTATTCCCTAGCTATTAAACTTCCCTAATTCTGTTCCATATTGTTCTTTGAATATTGATAGTGATTAATTCAGAGTAGACCTTGTGTTAGGTGAATCATCTTCTAATTGTTTTGAAACTATAACTCTTATAATAATAAAGCATTGACTGTAATACATTTCACTGAATGTTTTAAAACAAATGTAAGAAAATGCTTTGTGGGAAATACAATGACTCTATTTTGCTTAACACTTGTCAGTAGCTTAATAAGAACATGAAAGGTGAACCTAAGATTTACTTAGTTTTCAGATGAATGTAGGGCTTTGTGTTCCTTCTAGTGCACTGCTGCTCTCTACAGGAAGATTTGTGAATCAGCAGCAATGTCACCGAACTATGATGATAAATCTGAAACATATAGAGTTCTAGTACCATTTGATAACCTAAAGGGTCTGTAATTGTGTAAAAAATCTTAAAAAAATAAATATTTCTTTCATATCCCCTCCCTTTTCCCTTTTGATTTTTTAATTGTTGGTTTTGTGCTTTAACACTCCTCAAAATATAATTACATTATTTTTCCCTTTCTTTTACTTTCTCTAACACCTTGTGTGTTATCTCTCAACACTCCTCCCATGTGCTTCCATTTTAATACAATGGTATTTAATGGAAATATTTTCTGATTTTAACTGTAATATATTTTTTGCCTGAAGATGGGTAAGTATTCTATAATAAGTTTGTTAATAGAGGTAGCACAGACCACAGACATTGCAACCATTACCAGACTTCCATTGAGGACTCCAATGCATGAGTGGTATAAGATTGGATATTAGGTTATCCTGTCACTGACTTGAGATGATCTAAGGAATTGTCACTCCTCCTTGGGAAGTTATTAATAGGTAAATTTATATGCCAAATGGGTAGTATTTGATACATATAGCCTTAGGTAACTGGCTCCATGAATATCAAGGAGAAAGACATGATAATAAGAAGAGGATGTAACTAAAGGAAAGTGGAGATAGAGAAGATATGGGTAGCCAATGTAATAATGCTTCATTGGGTAAGTGTGTGGAATTGTTAAAAATAAGGTAAAATTATTTCTATTAAGTTCTATCTTATATATATTTATACATAAAATAATTAAACATTAGTGAGTATAAAATATATAAAAAGCTAAATTTTACTGACAATTCTTTAAAAGTGTTTAATAAAACAAGAGATATTTTCCATAAAGATAGATTTTTGTCTGACAGATGGCTTTTTGTCTAGTTTATGCACACAAATATCATACCCTAATATTATAAAATAATTTATTCTTCTGAAAATTATGGTATATGAAATTATTGCTAAATAAAAATATCTCCAAATTACAAAAATACAAGGCATAACTTTAGATGGAAATGAAAACATAAGTTTGAAACAAATGGAAAGTTTGACCAAATTCTGTCATTGAATCTCATGGGATCAGAGAATTTCCAAACCCTGGGAGAACTAAAAATTAGTCACACAGACTCATACTATCTCAGGGAAAACACTTAAATGTCAGATGCAGTGAGAGAGGAATAAACTGATTCTTAATTTACATTTGTTCAGCAATCATTATTAACATAGCACAAAAGATGCAGAGGTAACATCTTCTAGCCTCACTTCAAGACCTGCTCTCCTGTTGTCCCTTAGATGTGGAAGTAAGAAATAAAAAGAAGCAGAGAACCTTGGTCAACACTGAATAGAAAGGAGGCTATCTTCAAACATTTTCAAAGCAGTCACACTTAATGAAGCAAAGTAAGCATATAGTTCCTCTTCATGAAAAATTTCATTTGTGATAGAGTAATTTAAGATTTTGTTTTATGTAAAATCTACTGTGTTTCATAAATTTATACTCCTTTTACTTCACAACTATCTGTTGTTGTGAATGTTCTATAGAGCTACATGCTCATAGTATTTATCTTAATAGAAACTTTATTGCCAAAATTGGTATTTTACTAAGTGAATGGAATATTACATAAAGAGGAGATAAAGTGATGGGGAGAAGAGAGAATAACTGGGAAGGGCGGGAGTGGGAAGGGACTCTGAACAAGGGGATACATGGATAAGAATATGACTTTATCCATAATAAAAAATGAAAAATAAAGAATATCAAAAAAGAAGTGAGAGACTAGTAGTTGACTATAAATAATTTTAAACTCCAAATTAAAATTAAACAATTTAGAACTGCAACAGTAATTTATGTATCTATATCTCATCATTAATACTTTCATTGTCTTAAACATGTTCATTTATTCCCTACTAACTCTAACTCACCAGTCTGAAGTTTGCATTGAAAGGTACGATGCATTGACATATATAGAATGCTGAATAATTATGTAGTAGGTTGAAGCATTACTGTATCTGTAAAAGACGTGGAAATCAAATATAAAATGTTCTTCTTCTACAAATACACACTAAAACTTCACGCAGGAGGAATGCAAGTTAAGAATGTTAGACTCTCCTTGGATCCCACTCCCCCTAGAGGAACACCTGATTCTGTCGTGAGGTTGTGGGGGAAAAACTGGATCTGCCAGGAGTGGAGGCTGAACTAAGCAATTTTGGGACAGCGGGACCTTGGGACTGCCTGCTGCCTGCCCAGAGAGGGGATGGAGAGCTGTGGAGAAGAGAGAATGACCTGATGTGGTGGGAGGGGGAAGGGACCTTGAATAAGGACATATAAGGATAGAAAGTGTGATTTCTTTGTTCATAATAATAAAATAAAAATAAATTTAAAGAACAAAAACAAGCAAACAAACAAAATCAAACAAACAAACAAACAAAAGAATGTTAGACTCAACTCCCAAAGGGAAGTCTTCAGGTTTAACCATGGCCATTGACATTTCTTAAAGCAGTAGCAAAGCTCTTGCTTTGAAGTCTTAGGAAAGCAACATGGTTGAAGCTCTGACTTTCTTACAGCTGGAAATCTGTCTCATTCTCTCTCAAAATTAACAGAATTACCAAGACATCTAAAAGATTTCTAAAATTGATCAGGATGGACATGAAAAGAAAAAGAATATTTCTTTTGCCTTCTTTCCAGAAATAATAGGAAATGAAAAATTGAGACATGTAAGGAGATCAAGAATAACACTGTGGAAAGAGAAAAGTTTAGCAATCTGAAGAGAAAACCTTATCTAGAAAGTCAAGGATATAAATCTGCTAAATAATCACAAATGGAATGAAGCTTTTATTGGTAGATAATAACTTTATTTTAAAACTATGTTGGACTTATGGAATTTAATGTGTGGTACAATTTTGTATAAAACTATAAAACTACAATAAATTATTGTTAGAACAGTAGCCATTTATATTAATTTAAAAGCAACTATTTATAGTGGTAACTCGCTAATCATCAACCTGATAATTTTGACTATCACATATATCTCACAGTTAATAAATATATTCTGTTATCTGAGGGCATAGGGCACTGTAATAACATGTGCTGCTTCAATTAATGGAAAGGCAATTGTGGGCCACGTGGATAGTGGACCAGAGAGGAACACTTCCCTAGGTCTCTGCTTAAGAGATGGCTCAGTGACCACAGTTTCTGCTTTATGCCCTGAGTAAATTAGCCCTTTAAGATTTTTTAAGTGCCTGACTGCTATAAAAAATTATAGAATATTTTAGGATAAGTAAAAGAGAAAATGAGTTGTTCCTAATAAGAATGTGAATTTGAAATGAAAGAACAATTCATTGTTAAAGGGTAAAATACAATATATGGCTATTTATGGAAAGTTTATAGTATAAGGAAAGAATCCACATTGAAAACCTGATATGTTAACTCATTCCTTCAACTTTTGTTAATCAGACTTATAGAGTTAAAATCAAACTTGTTTATGAAATTCAGAGGAAATTAACTTTTGTGGTTATCATCTTGGTGTTTAATTTCCAGGTTTTCAGCAATCGTTCTAACACATTTCAATTTCCCATTTTAATATCCCTTCTAGAAGATAGCATATATTTATAATGTTAGTTAATTAATTATTAATGCTCTTTGTATATTCTCATTCTTGCTTAAGACAGTTTTTAAGTGATTCATATTTTATTTCTTATGTTTGGGTCTTTACATAATCATGTTATAGTAATATGTAATAGTCTTAATTATATATTACAGCTTATTAAAGTTTTATATTTTTCTTATTTTTTGATATTTCACACACTGCAGCACATTTTTTGATGACTGATTTTCAATGTATATAATATTTAAAATAAAAATTTGGGAGGAATCCTGCTTCACAACAAAAATGTACTTAAGAATCTGCAAATATATCTGATGTTCTAAAATTATTGCATTAATGAAGCAATATTAAAGTTATTGTGATAAAGTTTAAAATACGAATTTTATGAGATATTTTCATTTGACTGGTTTATATTTCATCTCACTTTTCCAAGAAAGAACTTTTTTATTAATTTATGTCAATGTTAGCATTCTTTTTGACATGGAGTTTTCAGGATATATTAATAAATTCTATGGATTTTGCTGTTTGTGATTGACTGACTACACATGCTTATAAACCCACAACTTGAATGTGGAGTAACAAAGATCAGGAATTCAATGACATGGTGAGTATGTGCCCAGCTGGGCTCCATCTGTGTTTTCCATTACCACTAAATACAGTTAACTGTGTTTTTTTTTTTTTTTTTTTTTTTTTTTTTTTTTTTTTTTTTTTTTTTTTTTTTTTTTTTTTTTTTTTTTTTTTTTTTTTTTTTTTTTTTTTTTTTTTTTTTTTTTTTTTTTTTTTTTTTTTTTTTTTTTTTTTTTTTTTTT
>PVIH01031322.1:0-11022 GCA_004025045.1 Sigmodon hispidus | reverse complement strand
ACAGCCAAAGTTATACAGAAACTTGTCTCCAAAACAAAAACAAGGCTGGAGAGATGGCTCAGCGGTTAAGAGCACCGTCTGCTCTTCCAGAGGACCCGGGTTCGATTCCCAGCACCCACATGGCAGCTAACAACTGTCTGTAGTTCCAGTTCCAGGCAAAACACCAAGGCAAATAAATAAAGAAATAAAGTTTTTTTTTAAAAAAAAAAAAAAAAAAAAAAAAAAAAAAAAAAAAAAAAAAAAAAAAAAAAAAAAAAAAAAAAAAAAAAAAATTTTTTTAAAAAAAAAAAAAAAAAAAAAAAAAAAAAAAAAAAAAGAGGAAGAAAGAAAAAGGAAAAGAAACCAAAAAAATCTAATAAAAAATAAAATTTTTTAGGTTAGGAAAGTGAGAGTAGCTGTGCATGCCTTTAACCCTTTAATCCCAGCACTTGGGAGGCAGAGGCAAGTATGGACCTCTGTGAGTCTGAGGCCAGTCTGGTCCATGTGGCAACTTCTGGGCCAGTCAGGGCTACGTATTAAGACCCTGTCTCAAAACAACAAAAATAGAAGTTAGGTCTGGAGAAACAGCTTTGAGAATGAAAGTGTTGCTGCACAAACATGAAGATCTCAGTTCGAATCCTCGGGTCCCATGTAAAAATCCAGGTGTGGCTGTGTGCTCCTGTGCTCTGTGAAGGGCAGAGACAAGACAGCCACTGGGGGCTTGCCAGTCACCAGCCTAGTCAGGTTCAGTGAGAGACCCAGGCTGAGAGTGTCTGAGCAGGCTAACCAATACCTCCTCTGGGATTCAAGTGCAGTCACCCCCATACACATCACCATACGAATATGTGCATGCACAACACACTCATATACACACAAAAGTTGGAGAGATGTAATTAATGCTCATGCTGTGTTTTGTTAAGTCTATCATATCCAAGATGCCATCACTGGAATACATGATAATAGAAAGATGGTTTATAAGGAAGCTCACATTCTTTTCCCTGTGAGACTTTGTTACACTCAAAGTTTATCTGGAGTGGGGCAGCTGGTCACTCTGCAAGAACCTTGTGGTCACCTATGCTGATGGTCACCATCCTGGAGACCCACAACCACTCTGGGTAATTCTTTGCTGAGGAGATTGTTCTGTATAGTGCAGCATGATGAGTGTTATTTCTGCCTCAGCTTACCCAATGTCAGTAGCTGTGTCCCACCCCCCACCACCACCACAATATGACAACCAAAAATGCCTCCAGACAATGTCAGCAGTCCACAGAGAAGCAAAGTCGCTGTCAGCTGAGATCATGTGTCAGGCAGAAAGGAGCCCCTCCATCAGGACATGTCCAGTATCTGCAGAGACAGAGTTCCTCTCAGGCTGACGGGAGCAGGGAGAGTCAATGACCACTTAACACTAGGAAGCAATGCACCGCCCCCTTTGTTCTGCATGGGACCTGGAAGATGCTCTTTGAGCATCCTGATTTACTGGTGAAGAAAATGACGCTTAGAGGAAGCCATTTGCCTGGTGTCTGTCTGTCTGTCCAGCTCAGAGCTCATGCTTCTTTCTCCACTTCACCCTATGTAACCTCTGGCCACCCTCCACCCTGGATGGGAGTCCTCTGCCCCTGAAACGTTACCACCTCCACCCAGCCTTCTACTTCTTGCCAAGTCCTACCTGGCTAGGATACAGGTCCTGGCTCAGGACCCCAAGTGATGCTGTTTCCCTTAGGACTCCGAGTTGTTTCCACACAGCAAGGCCTGTAGGTAGTGCACACAGTTATGTAGGAGAGTGGGGGCCTTCATTCTTTCACCAAGTAACAAAGATGAATGAGCTAGCTCCACTCTCTCAGCAAGGGCTCAAGATGAAGGTGAACCTCTTTCTTCCAGGCCTTGTGGCCCTGGTGTGAACCACCCTGTCAGTCCAATGCTGGGTCCACCACTCTTTCACATGGGGTGAGTGGTCTCTGGGTGGCAGCTGCTTTGAGGAACTTTGAATTTTGTTGACACAGTAGAAATATACAATTTGTGTTTTATTTTGTTTTGGTTTTCAAAGATCTTTTTATCAGGCTGGAGAGATGGCTCAGTGGGTGGAACCTGATTTAAATGCCAACACTCACATAAAAATCACTGTACCCCCCAATGCTGAGGCTGAGGGGCGAACTGGCTAGCAGCCTAGCTCCAAGGTCAATAAGAGACCCTGACTCAAGGAAAACAGGCAGAGTTCATGCCTTTAATCCCAGCACGTGGAAGGCAGAGGTAGGTGAATCTCTATGAGTTCCAGGACAGCCAGGGCTACATAATAAGTCTGGGGGTGGGGGAAGGCAGATAGAGAAGGTTACCCAGTGTTGGCCTCTGGCCTCTGTGAGTATACACATATATGCACCTGCATACACATGTCCATATCCACCACACACACACACACACACACACACACACACACACACACACACACACACACGAGAAAGAGAGAGATCTTGTCATTATTTTCTTAATATTGCCTCCTAACATTTATTAAACGCTCAGCAGCCTTCCTTTTATTTACATGATCATTTCATATGCATTTAATCATTTGCATACACCCTGCCCTCTTACTGACTTCATGAGATAGGTGCCATTATAATCTCTTTCACCCTTGGGGAACCTAACATCAGACCATGGAGTGCTGGAGGAGCAAGGCCCAGGCTGCCAAGACTCTCAGCCTGTCTTCCTGAGACTCATGTTTAGGGCATGGGTGCTCCCTGCTCATTTCCTTGGAGAATCATTATTGGCTGTGTAGTGGATGAGCGAGTGAGTGAGCACAGCATTGATAACTGCAGGCTGACTAGCATGGGGCTGTGCTACCCACTCCAGCCTCAATAGGCAGACCCTGTTGGGTGGCTCCATGGAAGGTCAAGGGTATGTGGCAGAGCCTGGCAGAGCAGCAACACTTGCCACCGAGAGAGTGACGAAGGAAGACATCAGGCCAGGTCCCGTGGCCCCATAAATTAGAACAACACCCAGAGCCCTGGGCCCTGGACAGGAGGCACTGCCAGAGCTGCTTAGGACTCAGGTTTCAGGCTAATGCCCACGGATGCAAGGGCTAAGGAAAGACCTGGCACTGTGTGTATGTGCCAAGCCTACAGTCCCTTCCTGTACTGGGGGTCTGCCCCGGCCAGCGGGGTCTTCATCATGGACCTAAAACTGGGGGTGAGACAAATGGGGGACAGGAACACGAAAGAACGGAAGGCAAGACAAAAGACTTCTGATCAAGTCCCATTGTGTGCTTTATTTTTCAGCCAGCAGTTTAAATAGGAACTCAAGGTGAGAAAGTTCACACAGACAGACAGGGTGGGGACATTCCACAGTCAAAAGGTGTTCTGCTAAAACAGGATTGTTACTTTGGAATTCTTTTTTTTTTTAAAAAAAAAAAAAAAAACTTTTTATTTATTTGCTTTGGTGTTTGCCTGGAACTGCAACTACAGACAGTTGTTAGCTGCCATGTGAGTGCTGGGAATTGAACCCGGGTCCTCTGGAAGAGCAGATGGTGCTCTTAACCACTGAGCTATCTCTCCAGCCCCGTTACTTTGGAATTCTATCCATCAATTGCCTAACAGGAAGAGGGACACCTCTTCTCTGGGAGTCTGACTGCAAAGGAGACACCTGTTTGTTGCCTGGGAAAAAACTTAACTCATAATAAAAGGAAGCCTAATTTGAGTCTTGCCTGAAGGGCTGAATTCCTGGCATAGCTTGAGACAGTGGGCATTTTGGCCCTTGGTTCCCAACATCTCTACCTTTATTAATTGTTTTATGAGGCGAGTTAACAGTCTTATATGACTTGGGCATTAACCAGGAGGAGGGAACAGAGGCCAGATCCCCCAGGCATTTTCCAGCTCAGCAGAGGGAACCTTCTACAGCTTGGCAAAAGAAGCTTCCTTTCCATATAGCATATGTTCTTTTTAGGAGAGGGTCTAAGTTATCAATACCTTTGGACATGAACCTCTATGCAATCAGGCTTGTTCCTCAGGAGATTCAGATGCAGAATACATGGTCCTCTCCTTACAGTGCTTTGCCTCGCATCCTCACTGGTACCCAAGCTTGCAAGCAAGCAAGCTTGCATAGTTCTGAATACTATGCAGTTCCTGTAGGAATCTCGTCACCTGAGGGTTCTCCACACCCTTGCTCTGCGAGATGGAGGCTATAAATTCTTAACGGTTTGGAGGCCAAGGAGTCAATTTGTTGCTTTATAAAGCGAGTAAGCTTGCCAAGAATGAGGGGCCCCAGTGTAAAAAAGAGCAAAATGCTAATTAGGGGTCCTGCAAGAGGCATCGACAGAGAATACATAGATGATTTCCACCAATCATCTGCGGCTACAGAAAGTCTCTGTTTGTGCAAGTCAAGGCTAAGTTTCTGAAGCTTATTTACTATGAGGCTCTTCCTTACTGACCACAGGCCCCCCCTGAATTGGGATAATAATGTATTTGCAGGATATCACACCTCCAAACACCAGTGTCTAGGGGTGACCCTCTTGTGACCAGCCATAGCCATGCTGGACCCTGAGCCAGAGGCTTAGACAGGCCCAAGCCTGCTCATTCCAATCATTTACCCAGGGGTCCAGAACAGGAAGCCACCCTTGGCTGTCCCCTCTCTGGGCCTCTGACCCCTATTTGCAAATAAGAGTGTATGGGGGGATGGGTCTTGAGGTCCCTGAAAGCCTCTCTCTTGATCATTTTCTCTGGGTCCTTACCTAGAGGAACATGATGAGGACTGATAGACTCTTCCAGGCCTGGGACTCATGGAGAATAAGTTCATTCACACCCTGCCACGAGGGTCCTGAGATCTCTTGGGATCAAGGACTCAATCTTATGTGTATGGATCTCGGTGTGCTCATCTGTGAAATGGGATGGGTCAGGCAGGCTCATTGAGTTATGTAAAGTATGGATTGAGAGCCTATGATTTGCAGGCTGGAACCTGACATATGCTCCCTAAGTCATTGTTAGGAATCAGATTTGATTTATTATTGTATCATCCATCATGATGAATCATGGTTATTGCCATCAAGGTGTTCATCAGACTCATGGGAGAGATATATTGAACGAAAGTTAGCATTTGAGGCCCTGGCTAAGGGAGAGAGAAAGGTGATCTGGCTGATGGATGAGCCAAGACTTACTGTAAGTGGCAAGCAAGCTGGGGTCTTGAAAGACAAGGATTCAGCATGGAACTGTGATAACTAACTCCTATGGGAACAAACCCACCTGGCAGGAAGGGCGTCGTCATTTCAGTGGCCTGGATTATAAGGCATGGGCTAGAGAGCGAGAATTGGGGCTTTGAAGCCTTTGCTCAGAGGCTAGATGTCATTCTGTAATATGTCCTGGAAAGCTTCTGAGGAAAGGAGTTACCAGAGATTAAATTGTTTCCTCCATGTAGAGGGGCCTTGCTCTGCCAGAAGCACACCACCCTGTAATGAGGGCTGGTGGGGCCTCCAGGTAGAGATGGCCAGCTACACACACATACCGAGGTTTACCCCTACCAGCCCTACCTAGGCCTCAGAACTCTGGCGACCATGGTGAGCACTGGGTGTGAGGCCTGGACTGACAGGGTCTTTCTCCCGTCCCTCACCTGTTCCTGAGGGTGCTCACCAGGCTAGCACCCACATCTCCCCCTTCCATTTCCTCCAAAGACCTGAGGGCAGGATGTCACACCTCAGCTGCCAGGAGCTGGGTCACTCCAAGGATGAGCCCTGGCTGGTGTTAATGAGGTCCAAGTCAGATGGACAATCTGAGAGCCAGGGGCCAGCAAAGACCAGGCACATCACACCCTCAAGTGTGAGGCTGTGTGGGCCTCCCCAAGCCTGCCAGGTTATGCTTGAGACCTTCCTTCTCTGTCTTAGAGAAGGCAGACTGAGTAGCTCCCCAGAGGAGAGGCCACATAGCATTTAAGGAGCTGGGCACAGGTCTGCTTAGCCATTTCTTTTCATTTCCATGGTCACCACACACATGGCAGCTACCATCACCTCCATCACCTGGTCACTTACTACCCCACACACATGTCCATTTTGTTTTCTGAAATCCCTCCTTGCTGGCAAGCCCTAGGTGACTTCAGGAGAAAGGCCCTCCCTCAGGAGAAAGGCCAACTCCACCATATCTGGGACCTCTCCCTCAATCATGACTACCCCCACCATGTGCATATGCATGCACTCATGTACACACACACACACACACACACACACACACACACAGAGAGAGAGAGAGAGAGAGAGAGAGAGAGAGAGAGAGAGCTCCAGCCACACTCACCTTCATGTTTCCTGTGTCAAGCCTCCCTGGCCCCACAGCATCGGGGCAGCTTGGAACTTGAAAGAAATGCTCTTGAGACAGAAGTGTGCTACCCTGTAGCTGATGTTTGAGTTACGGACCCACAGGCTTAACTGATTCTTCGAAAATAAAGTTTAGATTCTTAAGTCAAATGTTATTTCCTCAGAGGATCACCTGAGAACCACAGATATCATGCACCTCATATTTCCAGAACCCAAAGCTTTGCACATGTTAGGTGTGTACACTACTACTGAGCCATACCCCAAGCCTGGCAACTCAGACCTCTCTGTTTCAGTCGACAGTTAATTGCATAATCTATAAAAGGCCTTTCTCTTTCACTAGAATATAAGCTCCATGAGTTGAAAGTTGTGTTATTTTTCTAGCCAGTCTTTTCCTGGCACCCAGAACTCTGCCTGATACATACATAAATAAATGACTGTTAGCAAGGCCCTCCTCCTCCTCCTCCTCCTCCTCCTCCAAACCCCATCTCCAGCAAATCTTTTTACTTCCTTTGTGCCTGAACTTAGCCAGGGCTGAAATAAAATAGGGAATAAGATACAGCCCACTGTGGAAAAATAAACACAGACACAAATCCACTCACCGACAGGTGGGCATTTGGCAGGTAGAGAATCAGGGAACAGCATTATGGGTATTAGGAAAAATGGTGCACAGTGAGGGACTGAGAGACAGCTCAGAGGGTGAAGGGCTTGTGTGAAAGCATGAGGATGTGAATTCAGGTCTCCAGTGCCAACATAAAGCCAGGTGCAGCAGCATAGGTCTGTAACCCCAGTTCTGAGCATGGAGACAGGGAGATCCCAGGGGTGAAATGATAAGACCTTGCCTCAAATGCCAAGGTAGAAATCAATACAGGAAGACATCCAGCATTCACCTTTGGTCTTCACATGTACAAACACACACACAGTAAATTCATAAATGTAAAAAAAAATTGCTCTGATGCCAGCTTGCAAAGACAATCAGGAAGCAATTATTCCTTCATTTGCTGCCATATCCTGGGTGCAGGACACAGTGTGGACCTGTCCTGAGGGCCAGCCCCCTGTCCCATATGTTCTCTTTAGACTCTTTCCAGTAAGCCAGCCGTCACAGCCACTCCACCCCATTCCTTTCTCTCCTTTGATACTGTCCCACAGCCTCTAGGGACCCCAAGCCATCTGTAGCCCCAGGCTTTGAGGATTCTAACAGGATCTTCCCCAAGGAGGAGGTGGCCAACAGGATCCACATGGGACAATGGCGTCTTTGTGGCCTCTGCCAGAGCTGTTCCAAGAATAGTTGTTTGCTCAGCCTCAAGCCGGGCTGGTGTGAGGCTATGGGAGGCCTGGAGCCAGGAGCCCAGTGTTAACCCTAACCCACTGGATGTCCCTTTCTTTGGTTTCTTGCTGGCTCAGAAGGATGGAGGCAGGCACTGGCACAGGGACTAACTGGATCCAGGGGGATTGTGCTTTCAGTGTGGTGTGGAAAGCATCATTATCTCAGAAAAACCACATTCAAAAGTTTGAGCGTGGACTCTAGCCCCCTCCACTTGATGTGAGCCAAAAGACCAAGAAAGGATTGCTTGGCAGCCTCTCCATAGCTCACTCCGGGGCTCAAACTACCAGACCACACTGCTAAAGGCTAGTTAATCCGTGATTCTCAAACTATGGCCTCGGTAGTTTCTAGAATGTACATTCTTGGGACCCAGCAGTCTGTTTGAACAAAGCCTCTAGCTGCTACTGCTGCCACTGCCAACACCACAGCGGCTGCCACCACCACCACCGCTACTGCTGCTGTCACCGCTGGTGCTGCTGGTGCTGCTGCTAAATTTGAGAATCACAAGCTTAAGCCTCTTGTTCAGCTGGGTCCCCGTTTTGTTGCCAGCAACCCCTGTCTCACCTGGCCCAGACAGACAGACAGCCTCTTAGGGGATGGGACCCCTAAGTCTGTAAGCATGCAGAGGGAGAGGAAAGAAAAGAGAAAAAAAAATCCTCTGAAGATTTAAATCCAGGCATGGAAGTACAAGGTTATGATCCCAGCACTCCCAGCAGAGGCAAGAGTATTGTTGCAGGTTCAAGGCCAACCTGGTCTACATAATGAATTCTAGGCAAAGCTACACGTGGAGGCCCTGTACCCAAAAGTCAAAGAGAAGAAGGAAAGGAGGGAGGAAGGAAGGAAAGGAAAATGCCCTGAAAATTTAAACAGCACCCCAATGTTTCTGAGATGTTTCTGGAACATGGAGTGCTGGCCCAGAGCAGCAGCTATTGTCATATTCTCAAATCCCACAAGAATCCTTCCAGAGCCCCTGACCCACTGTGGTCCTTAGGAACCTTCAACCCTGGGTTTATCTAAGCTGCCAGCCCGGGCATCTCCCTCCCTGGCTCCCTGACACCTGCTGTCCTGCACTCATTGATTTTTCTCTCTCACACATCTTAAAAGGCCACCATTTATATTCAGTTAGAACTCCTGATGCCCCAAGTAACCTTCGCCATCTCCTAAAAGTCTCCAGACACCACCCTGCTAGAAGTCAGCATGTGAGTTCAGGGGAACATAAATTCCAGGACCTGCTCCAATAGGAGGAGGATGATGTTGGGGCCAGTGTGGGTGGCATGAAAATATCCTATCTAACAAGAAAAAAATTCTAGCCCTAAGACTGAAGGCCTGGCTGAGTGGCAGAGAACTTGTCTAGCATAGCAGAGAGAGAAAGAGAGAGGTTTGGGGTTCCTGAACTCCAACTGAGCAGATGCAAGATTGGCCCAGGTCTCTGTGCCCTTCACAATCTCCTGCCACCAGCAGGTCATCGCATCACTAGGTCTGCCTGGTTCCCCCAGTCCATACAGCCTGGGAGTTCTACCTCTCTGGAGCTCTCTTGCCGAGGCCCCTGTCCCACCCAGCCCAGGCTCCCTCTGAGAGCCCCCCCCTCAAGCTCTCTCTGACCCTCTGTTCTTTCTCCCTGCAGCGCAGCCCCCGCTGGGGCTAAAACCTTCAGCCTGAAGCACTCTGAGGGTGTGAAGGTGGAGGTGGTATGTGATGGGGAGGCAGAGGAGGTGGTAACAAACGGCAAGCAGCGCTGGGCCCTCTCGCCCAGCACCACATTGCGGCTCAGCATGGCCCAGGCCAGCACAGAGGCCAGCAGCGACAAGGTACTATGGCCAGAAAGTCAATATCCAGGACAGAAGGAGCTCAGGGCCATGCTGGAATCTTGGGGTGGGAGGTGGGGAAGGAGTCAACAGCCTGAGCCATAAAAACAGTGACAAACACTGAGAGCTATAGAGTCTTTTCCAGTCCCCAAAAGCTACAGTAGGCAGAACAGAAAAATGGAAGAAAATGGCTAGGCATGGAACTGTGTACCCCGCCCCAGGGCTTAAGAGGTAGAGGCAGGAGGATGGGGAGTTCAAAGCCTGCTTTGGCCACCCTGCCTCAAAGAGTGGAAAGTAGAGGTCAGAGAGATGGCTCCGCAGCTAAGAGCACTGTCTGCTCTTCCAAAGGACCCTGGTTCAATTCCCAGCACCTACATAGTGGCTCATAACCTTCTGTAACTCTAGTCCCAGGGGATCTGACACCCTCTTCTGGCTTTCAAAGACACCAGGCCTGCATGTGCTACATGCAGAAATACATGCAGCCAAAACCCCATACACATAAAAGAATTATTTTAATGGAAACTAATGCTCAGGGTCCACATTGTAATCTCAGCATTTAAGAGGCAGAAGCCCCACTGTGTTGAATTTAGCCTGGGACAAACAGCAAGTACTGGGGGTTTTGTTTTTAACAACAAAAAAATGGTTTCTTAGACTCATAGCATGATTGGAGATTATAGCCCCAGGAACCCAGACCTATCTTAAAGTGGGTGCTGAGCAGTCAGGGGTAAAGTGATTTGCCAGGTGAGGTAGCCAAAGCCAGACAGTCCCTACTCTGGGCTCTCTCGTGAACATTGCTCTAGACTGGTTGCTGTGTTGGCACCAGGCACCATCCAAAGGAAGACCAGAGCTCCTGGGGCTTAGCTGGAGCTGGGCACACAGCATAGTCATCCAGGCAATGAGATGTGCCAGGGCCCAGGCTAGATTGGGAGAGGAAGCCCTTGCCTGGTTAGATTATTTTTGAGAGACATTTCAGCAGCCCACGGGTGCTTCCTGAAAGAGGAGGCCCTGTGTTTACAGATAGCTGGGAGGTAAAAGCTGATTTCTGGTGTTTTGTTTGTTTTGTTTTATTTTTTTACTGCCACTTGTGAACTTCTACCCTTTTCTCTTGTGCTTCCCCACCAAGGTCACTGTCAACTACTATGATGAAGAGGGCAATGCCCCTATTGACCAGGCTGGGCTCTTCCTCACAGCCATTGGTGAGTTGATGTTGAGATTTGGGAGGGGGAAAGGCTGAGAAAATTTGCTGGGCAAGTTTCAGTGTGGGAGGCCAGCCCCTGGGGCCAGTTCCTAGTAATGCCAAGTTTAGAGCGGTGTATGTGTGTCCTAGGACTTTGTTCAGGGGTGTGGGACTCAGAGGAATTACCCTGGTGTTCTTTTCACAGGCTCTTTTTTTTTTTTTTTTTTTTTTTTTTTTTTTTTTTTTTTTGATTTATTTATCTATTATGCATACAGTTTTTACAGAAGAGGGCGCCAGACCTCATCATAGATGGTTGTGAGCCACCATGTGGTTTTGCTGGGAATTGAACTCAGGACCTCTGGAAGAACAGTCAGTGCTCTTAACCTCTGAGCCATCTCTCCAGCCCCACAGGCTCTTTAGGGCTATAGAGAGAAAGAGTATAGCCCTCTCTCCCTCCCTC
>PVIH01031321.1:0-10977 GCA_004025045.1 Sigmodon hispidus | reverse complement strand
TGTATTAAAGTCAGCCTGTGAGAGGATCCCACAGCACAGTGCTCTGTGCAGTCTTAATGGCTGCCGTGCTGACCTGATGTCATGTCAGACAGCAGCTGCTGGGCTCAGGAAGGGAGAGGAAGGAGTTGGTTCCTGGTCTAGGGCAGTGGTTCTCAACCTTCCTAATGCTGCAACCTTCAGTACAGCTCCCCATGTGTGCTGACCCCAACCATGCAATTGTTTTGTTACTACTGCATAACTGTAATTGTGATACTCTTATGAATAGTAAGTGTATGAGATACAGGATCCCTGATTTTGGAATCTTGTTGGGTGAGGGACCCACAGGTTGAGAACTGCAGGTTTAGGATTTCTAAATAGGTATTGTGTAAATTAACCATAGTGATGTTTGTACAGGCGATGAATAGTCTCTGTCTTGCAATGAGCTATACACTTACAGCTAAAATTATGTTTTCTGGTACAGAATTTTAGGTATTCGGTGTGTGTGAACATGTGTGTCTCTTAATTTAGATATGTATATGTGTGTGAATGCATGAGTGTGCACATTGTTCATGTGTCTGTGAAGGCTGAAGGACAGACAACACCAGGTGGCAAACCCATCATTTTTTTAGGGCAGGGTCTCTCACTGGCTTCCACATTGCCAAGTAGTCTAGGTTGTATGAGCAGTGAGCCCCAGGGACTGGCCTTTCTCCACCTCCTCAGTACTGAAATTTCAAATATGTTTATGGCCAAGGCTGGCTTCAACTCACAGAGATCTGCTGTCTCTGCCTCTAGGGCCAAGGGTAAAGGCCACACCTACTTCACCTGGCTCTTTACATGAGCAGTGGGGACCAACCTCCAGGTCTATACATGAGCAGAGGACACTATATGAGCTGAGACATGTTTGTACGTTACCTATATATAAGAGAAAACAACTGCATTTCTGTGGCCTGATTATCTGTGACCAAATGACAGTCTGAGGCCACACAGGCAGGACAGGTGGAGACTGTGCACTTGATCTTGCTCTCCTGGAGTCTCAGCCTTCAGCATGTGTGTCCCTCTCTCTGTGAACTTCTCACAGCTGTTCTCATCCCACATCCACAGAGGAGACAGGTATGACACTCACCCCATCCCTCCCTCATCCAGGAGGATGTGCTCACTGTCATCTCTCTCCAGCCAGAAGCACCACCACACAGAGTCCCTTTATTGTCTCCTCTGCAGTCATCACAGCTGTGCTGGAGGACACAGAACACCATGGGGAACCTTCACCTGTGAACCTTGGAGCCACGGTTGGGGTGGTGGTGGCCACAGCTGTGCTCATAACCCCTGTCTATGTACTAATGATCTACCTCCATTGGAAGAAAAGGTAAGTGCTGTTGTTTTTTCTTCTTTAGGAGAACTGCTACCAAGCTTCCAAAAAAATCACATATGAAGGCTTACCCTTAATTATAAATGCCTGGCTTTACTTGTTTTGTATCTTCCCATCTCTTCTTAATTATCCATCTACCCTCCGCCTCTGGGTGTCTGTCCTTCTGTGTTTTTGTTCCCATTTCTTTCTTCCTCCCTCTGTCTGGCTGCATACCCGGGGGTCTGGCCCCCAATCCTCTGCTCCTTGTTCTCCTGCTCTTTCCTCTTTTCCCCAGATTTCTCCTTCTCTATTCTCTCTGGCCACCAGCCCTGCAGATCCTTCCTCCTGTCTCACAATTGGATAACAACTCTTTATTAGACAGGCAAAGTAACACAGCTTTCCAGCATTAAACAAGTGAACCCAAGCAAAAGTAACACACCTTAAAGTAATACTCTCCCACAAACTGGTCCAGGACAGGTCCTCACCAGAGCTTCCTCTCTGAGTTTTCCCAGCTGTGGGAGATGGAGAAGGATGAGCTGTGCAGGGCAGAGTCCAGAGAACACAAGGACAGAAGGAGGCTGAAGCCAACCAGGACTGGACCTGTGTCCACATCCTTAGAACCCCAGCTGGAAGTTAGGGTCAGGTGCAGATGCTCACAGGGCCTGCTCCTGAGGAATTCAGGGGCATGTGGGTGCCTTGGGGGCTAAATGCACATTTGAAAAAAAGCTGTTGCTTCTAAACAAGGTCTGGGGTAGTCCAAACTTCAGAGACAACATCTGACAGGAGGAGAAATCCTGAAAATGACAACTCTTTAAGATGTGGTATGGTATTAAATCAGAAACTGAGGAAATGATGAGTATTAAACTTACAAGTGAAAACAGCATGCCTGGAAAGAATTCACACTAAAAAGAAGCAAAAATTTGTACACTAAAAAAACATCAGTGAGAGAAATTAAAGAAGACCAGGGTAAACAGTGGGTAAAATTCTGGCCCCACAAACACAAGGTCAGAGGTTCCATCCAACAGCCACTTCACTGTGACCATGTTGTCAGATACTAGGAGAGACAGAGACATTAGGAGCCCTGAGGCTCACTGCTGCCAGATTTGCCCAATCAGTGATCTCCAAGGCAGTGACAGAAGTGTCCCCAAAACTATAGTGGACATCTCCTGCAGGACCATATCTTGTCTTCGAGGACCATGACCTGTCTTCCAGAATTCTTAAGGATTCTAAGAGACAAATGAGGGAACACAGTAGGGGACACCCTAATCTCAGCATTGGGAAGTGCAGAGTGGGAAATCATAAATACAAGGTAGTTACATTGTAAGTTGAAGGCCAACCCAGGTTCATTGAGATGTTGAACACCCAGGATACAAGTGTCAGTGTGGACTGGGCTCAGAGCAGATTTAAAGCCATGGTGACTAGAAGCCCACAGGACAAACACAGAGATGAACAGATAGTGGAGTGTAATGGAAAGGGCAGGAATAAAGTGTGAAGATGTAGCCCTGGTTTTCAGAAGGGCTCAGCCCTCCAGTAGGTAAGGAGAGCAACTGAGAGCTGGAGAGCAGCAGCCTAAGAGGCAGCAGAAGTCTGACTGGGATTCGAACCTGAGGCTGAATCTGCAGGTGTCAGCAGCCTGAGCTCAGAGGGAAGCTAGAGAGCCAGTTCTAGGGAGACAAAAGGGAGGTGTGGGGAGTGCAGAGCAGGGAGAGCAGGGAAGTGTCATGAGTTCAAGGCTGGGGAAGAAGCAAAGGGAGAAGGACATGGACAAGGGGCAATGGACCAGCAGAGCTGTGCTCTGATTGGCTGTGCTGTGCAGAAGGACAGCTGAGGACCAGCCTCAGGTCTTGGTGACTCTCAGACCTGTCCCTGATTGGCTGCTGCAGAGCTGTTTGCTGTCCTGGGCCCCTAATGTTGTCTGAACACAGAGGACAGTGAGAGCTAGATGGAGGATCAGCATGGCGGCCACCCTTACCCTGCTTCTTTCCTACAGGCCAGCGGACTAAAGTGGACACCCAGCCATGTGAGGGCTGTCACCCCAAGGAGCAGGTGAGGGGCAGCTAGGGGTTTTGGGTAAAAATGGCCCCCGGAAATTCAAGAATTTGTATGCTTTTTCACCATGCAGTGGCAAGTGGGAGGTGTGGACTTTTTGAAGTTCTTGTGAACTTGGAGGAAATGAGTCACTGGGAATGGGCTTTGTCATTTCAAAGGCTCATGCCAGGACCAGTGTCTCCCTCTCCCTTCCCACAGCCTGACAATCTGGATGTAGAAGTTTTACTACCTCTCCAGCTCCATGTCTGCCTGAGCACCACCAAGCCTCCCTTAATGATTATAATCAATTAAACTTTTAAAATGTTAGCCAGTCTCAATTAAATGATTTTCTTTTTTCATGATGTCTTTATAAGAATTGCTGTGGTCATGGTGTCTCTTCACAGCAAGCAAACATTGATTAAGATAGGCTGCTTGGAGAATTTTTATGAGAAGCATGCAAGGAAGCCAGAGAGAGAATTTTATCAGAAAGCCTTGCACACAGGCTGGAGGTCCTCAGTTTGAATCAGTTAGTGAAAGGAATTTGTAATCTCACCCTGGACAAGCAAGAGGCACCAAGAGTTATGGAGCTGTCCATCCAGGTAGTCTAAACTAATTGTTGAGTTACAGACCAATGAGAGACCATGTCATAAAAACTAATGTGTATTCTTCAAGGGGATAAATCATGATCATAACATTTTCTAAATTTATTTAAATCAACTATTTAAAAATTACATATTAATGGACAAAAGAAAAGTGGGAAGCACACTGATAGCTCAGTGGGAAAGGTATTTGTAACCTCACCCAATGACTTGCCTTTGATTCTGGAAACCCACAAGGTGCAAGAAGAAAGACTAGAAAATTGACTTCTCCCTCTTAGGGTCTCCCACAGTCACCTGCTCAGACATTGTCTGGTTGTTTCCTGCTAACAGATCTCCAGGGGCCAGGATCTTACACCATGGAAGTCAGTTTTCACCAAGGCACGCTTGGATGATCACACATCCTGCATCTTCCACCACCTTCCCTGTCTCCTTCATGGGAATCATGGGTCATGACTGCAGGGTTGTGATATGAAACATTCTCTGCTTGGACAGGTGCAAGGTGAGAATCCTCCATTTCTGCCAAGTGAGCTCTGATCATCTACCCTTAGATCCCAGATCATCTTGTCTTTCTCTGGTCATGAGAGGGGAACTGTGCTGTTCCTGTCTGTCCATGAAGTTAATAGCACTTTTAAATACATGTCTCACTGTGTATAGACTTGGGCCTAATCCAAGCTGGTAAAGAAAATTTGCCATCCCTGTGAGGCTAGCTGAATATATGAGGGTGATGGAGAACTCACCAAGGCTTCCCATGGCTACAGTGAAGTCTCCTGGGAGAGCTGTGAGATGTCTGCAGAGGTGAACCTCACTCCAAACTTCCTGAGGTGAACTCAGCATCAGCCATGGTCACAGTGATCTTGGCAGCTGGGGTGGTGTCTTCCCTGAGCATTCCTGGGGTGTTCACACAAGCAGGCTGCCATGATGATGGTCTGTTCAGTCATCTGAGGAGTCTGTTCATTATCTCCTCCCTCAAGGCAGCTGGGCAAAGAGAAGGGGCCTCAAAGATGATAGTCCAGTTGTCATGGGACTTGAAAAGTCAGTTTCTGTTGTTCAAAAGTTTGGAACAACACTGGATCCCATAGGAAAGACTTACACAGAGCCAACATTCCCAACAACATTTAGGTCAAATCATCTCAGGGTAACAGGAACTTTATGGTCCTACTGTGGAACAGATATGGGATCTCCTATGGCTACCAGTGTTTGGGATTGTACTCTGACCTGGACGAGTCAGTTCAAAAGGTACTAGAGGAAGCCTGGCATTGTGTATGCATGTAATACCAATGATTGGCAATAGGGATAGGATGATCATGAATTGGAGGCCATCACTAGGCCAGCCTGGGATATATGAGACTCTGTCTCAAAACCAAACTAAAAGGAAACCTCACTAAAACTCCAAACTCTATGGAGAAGACATAAAGGCTGTTCACCCATTACTTTGGTCATATAGAGGTCTAATCTAGCAAAAGGCTTTTTCTAGCTTCCTATACATGATTTCAGGTTAGAGTCTTTATCAGGTAACTAGGAATTAAGTGTTTGCACTCTGGATGTAAATAACAAATGTTATTTGTTATTAAATCCTTTGAGATCTGCTGTATATGACATTTTAAAAGTTTAAGAGTTCTGCAGTGAAGCAAGAACATGGCTAACAACAACCTTTGAAGTTTCCAAAAGGAGGATGTATTCCCACAATGATGATTCCACCAACATTAAGATAATACCACTAAGCTGACAATCACCACCTAAAGATCAACTTTGGACTGCAAACTGTCAAGACAGTTTTGAGATGGCTAGCTGAGATCATACAGCCTCACAGGTTGCTCCAGCCAGAACTGGAGACATACACTGCACTTTTCCATTACACAAAGACTGGACATCAAGTGATCCAGATACCTCTACAAGGGCTTGAAAATTAACCAAAAATTATCATCTCAGGATTCCCTATAGATGTCATCATCCATAGACAGGAGGAAGTAATTTTGAGAATGCAATCCCCACATTCTGTATGATGAATGAGCTGGTTTTGATTTTAATTTAATAGGTTATGAATATCTGTCACTATTTAGAGTGGTTGGTTATAAGTTGCTATTGGTAATGGGGAGAAACAGGTCTGAATAAGGAGATTAGTTTAAGAATCTTGTTTCTAAAGAAAAAAGAGAAGCTTAAAGTGATATGATAGAAGAATAGATTATTGAATATACTCTGAAAATGGGGATATAGATATGATAAGGTAAAATGTAGATTATTGAATCTAATTATTAAATACAACCACTAGTTTGAAATATTTTACATTGGCTTGAATATTTGTATATTGATACAAATTTAAGATTTGTTTGTTAGAACTTAATGTACATACACTTCTATACTTGTTCTAGGAATTGTACTACCACAACTTATGTAACAAGGTAATGTTAATTTCTAGTCCTTCAAAGTTATTATTACTAACCTTGTAGACTAATAGAGAAATGCAGGTTAGTAGTTAGTCACCTTTTACAAACAAACTTGTGGGCGTGTTAGATATATTTAGTCAAACAATAATATATTTTAGAAAGATATGTCTTCAAACACATCAGAGATCTACAGAATATGGCAATTAAGATGTTTTAGTATCACAGGTTTTTTATGACAATGAGACATGTCTGCTCTTTGAAGATGAAGAGATGGGAATATGGAAGTTTTTTGGTGGGCATACTTTTTTTTTCTGTAAAAGTTAGCCTGTGGACAAAAAAAAAGTCCTTGCTTCAACTGCTGACTGAATGCTGTACAAATTGGCAAGCAAGACACAAAAGAAAGAGACTCCCAAACTTTTCCAAGACAAAGTAGGACAGCCCTTCAGAATTTTCTTTTTCACAGAAAAGTTTGTCTGATATGCTAGGTCTATAGGCTCAAAATGGCTTCCCCAACCTTACAGAGAAACCTTGGGGGACTGTCTAGTCAGCCAACTGTGTCTGTCATCTCTCACATGTTTTGGAAATCATTTTCCTGTACCTCCTGCTTAAGTAGTGAATATTATTTTCATCTTGGGCCTCTGAGGGAGTTGAATACTAGATAGTTATAGTTTTTCTTGTTACAGATTCCAAAAAGAAACTCACTAAGAGTTGTAAAGTGGACAGGGTTGAGAGACATTAAAAGATAATTTTGAAATACAAATTAGGATAGAAGGTGAATTAGCTAAAATCCTTTGGACTAACCAAGATAGGATAGATAATGAAGTCTTTTCTCTGAGTTTCTCAAATGTTAAAGGACTAGACATTATTATTGTAATTATTGCCTGTATATTATATATAGTTTTTCTTATTATATTAGTTATAACCTTTTTATTTTAGACAAAAGGAAGAAATGTGGTGATATTTTGCTTGTATTCTAACAAATAAAGCTTACCAGGATCAGACTTAGGAGGAGCCAGTCACTAGTTAACCAAAGAGGCCAGGCAGTGATGGCACACATCTTTAATTCCAGCACTTGAATGGAGGAAACAGGAAGTGATATGGCTGGGAAGAAAGAGGAAGTGATAAGGTGTAGGCAGAGATAGAAACAGGTTCCCCTTTTAGCTGAAAAGCTGGGGAGGTAAGAGGTAGCTGTGGTTTGCTTCTTTGTATCAGTTATCTTTCAGCATTTACCCTGATGTTTGGCTCTAGGTTTTTATTAAGACCAATAAGGATTCATGCTGCATCATTATTAAATCCATGGAGAGACAGGAACAGCACCATTGAGCTCTCAGGACCAAAGAAAGACAGAATGGCCTGAGTTCTGAAAAAAGGAAATCAGAACCCACATGGTACAAGTCTCTTCTTGCACCAGTCCCAGGATGGTATGTTTCACAGCACAAGCCTGCATCTGTGCTTCTGATTCCCAGGCAGGAGGCAGGGAAGAAGAAAGGGATGCAGGATGTGTGGTCATCCATCCATGTTTTCATGTAAACTGACCTCATTGATGAGATATTCCAGCTCCTGGAGGTCTGTTAGGTGGACAGACACTAACGTGTCTGCCCCTAAAAAGGAGGGGACATTTCTCCATAGTCAGATTTTTCTTGCACCATTTGGGTATTCAGAATTGAACCAGGTCATTGAGTTAGGTTACAGACACCTTTTCCTACTGAGCTATGTAACTGATCCTCACTTTTCTTTTTCATTAATATGTAATTTTACAAATACATCATATAACATAAATTTAGAAATTGTTATGACCATGTTTTATCACCTTGAGGGATCCACATTCATGATCTCTCATTGGGAGGTAAATCAGTACTTTGGCTAGACTAGCTGATGGACAGCTCCATAACATGGGCTGTTTCTTGCTTGTCTAGGGTGAGATTACAAATTCCTGTCTCCTCCATGGATTATAATGTGGGTGCTCCCAATCAAACTAAGGTCCTCCAGCCTGTGCACAATGCTTTTCTGATGAAATTTTCTCTCTAGCTCTCGTGCATGTATCTCGTAAAAAATTCCCCAAATTGCCAATCTTAATCAAAGTTCCATTGCTGCAAAGAGACTCCATGACCAAGGCAGCTCTCATGAAGGAAAACTTTTAGTTCAGGTTGGCTAACATTTTTAAAGGATTAGTTGGTTATCATCATGGTGAGAGGCAGACATGAAGCTGGAGAGGTAGCTGAGTCTTCTACATGCAGATCAGCAGTGAGCAGGAAGAGAGAGGGAGACATTGGTTTTAGATTGAGGACTTGAATTGTCCAAGCCCACCCAACAATCCCACTTCTACTCCAAAATGTCCACTCATCCTATTAACCACTGCCTGATGACAAAGAATACCTTTTCTTGAGTCTATGGAGGGCATTTTTATTCAAATCTCCATACAACCCATCACTTGGTCCTTGAGGTGACAACCCTCACATGGATGGGAGTCCACCTTAGTCTGCTGGCCTGTAGGAAAAGAAGCAGTGTCAGGGTGGCCTCCATGCTGATCCTCCATCTGCCTCTCACTGTCCTCTGTGTTCAAACAACATTAGGGGCCCAGGACAGCAAACAGCTCAGCATCAGCCATCCTAGGGCAGGACTGAGAGTCACCAGGACCTGAGGCTGGTCCTCAGCTGTCCTTCTGCACAGCACAGCCAATAAGAGAAAAGCTCTGCTGGTCCATTGCCCCTTGTCCATGTCCTTCTCCCTTTGCTTCTTCCCCCAGCCTTGAACTCATGTCACTTCCCTGATGTCCCACATGACAGCTCACAACCTTCCAAGACTAAAATCCTTAGATCCAACACCCTCTTGTGATTCCACTGGACATTTTGCATACATGATGCATATACATGCAGGCAAAAACCCATACAAAATTGATAAAATTAAATCTTAAAAAAAGTCAGTAGGTTCCCAGCTAATAGTGATATTCCAAGCTTTTTCATACTGAATTGCTGTCTGTCTTAAGCTTGCCTAGATCTTATACCTGTTGTCACTATCCCTTGAGGTCATATGTGCATCTGCCCCATTGTGTTCAGAGAACACTGTTACCTCCACCTCTGGCTCTTATACACTTTTTACCCTGACCCCATCTCTTTCTCAAAGATCCTTGAGCCTTGGGTAGAGGGCTGTGGTATGTCCCACTTAGGGCTGAGCATGCCACAGTCTCTTATTCTCAAGATTGGGCAGTTGAGGGACTCTGGTAATTGCCATCTACTGCAAGGAGAGACATCTCTGAAAGGGCTGAGAGATGCACTGATCTGTGGGGACAGCTGTAAAGTTATTACAGTCACTTTAATTCCATGTCCATTTGTACAGTAATGGGATTGGACTTTCCCTTAGGGCCGAAGACTGTCGACACACAGGTTCTTGGATCCATTAACAGGGCCATGTATGGGTTCTATCTCAGGGAATGAGCCTTAGATTTTTGACATTTTATTTAATTGGTTTTAATATATGTTTAAAATTTTTATGTGTATGGGAGTTCTGCTTGCATATATATCAGTGCATCACATGCATGCTCAGTGCTCACAGAAGCCAGAAGCGGGTGTCATATACTTTGGAAGTGAAATGCTAGTAGCTGTGAGCCACTGTGTGAGCATTGTGAATTGAAGCCTGGTCTTTGAAAGAGCATCAAGTTCTTTCAACTGTTCAGCCATCTTTCCAGTCCTTGACATTTCAAATACAAATGTACTAGGGCTCAGATGTTTTCTTATTTGTTCTGGACCCATGCTGACCACATAGCTAACACAGGCTAGAATCCAAGTTTGACCCAAAATCTTTCAGGTACTTTAAACATAAGAATTGAGATATCTGGCTTGTGAACATCAGGACAGGGTGACTTAAAGGACCCTCAATTTTGTCCTTCATTGTTTTTAAGCCCTATAAAAAATTTAAGGCTCCTGTAAGCAAGGCCTCAGCTACCAACATACCTGAGGAGAAAGAGATTAAGACTGTATCAAGGTGCCCCGCCCCCAGTAGCGCGGCTTGGGGCTGGTCCATGGGGAAAGGAAGGTCTTGGACCTCGGGAGCCCCTGACACAGGAGACAGCAGGTTGCCTCCATGAAGATGATGGTTCCAGTGACCTGGACTTGGAGCAGCTTATGGAAGACATTGGGGATCCAGAGGAGAGAGAGGAGTCCCAGCAGAGGGAGGGCTCTGAGGAGTTCCTGGTGGCCCTCTTTGAGGAGTAGCAGGCTCTGGTGCCCCTGTGGCCGATCACCTCTCAGCATTCTTGAGCAGCTGATGAATGTCAGGTTGATGACCTGCGATCTGGTTCAAGTCAGAGCTGTGCAGCCTGTGTTAATAAACAGTCTCTGGGGCTTCTGCTTAGGCTGTGCTTCCTTTCATGTCTCCATGGCAAACTGCCTTCTCTGGAGAGGATAGGAGGCTGGGACAGCAGGGAGAACCAGACCTGGGGAACCTCGAGAGAAGCATGTGTGTGAGTCCTGGCTCCCCTGCTTCCTGGGACGGACATGACCTTAGGAAAGCAATGTAAACATCTGGGGTTTAGTTCTCTGTCTCATGACAAGTGTCTAGTGATGGTGCTGATGTCCAGTGTGGTGGTACATGGAAGCCAGTCACAGTGTGTGCTGGCTATCACACTCACAGATGTGGGTGCACA
>PVIH01031320.1:0-10985 GCA_004025045.1 Sigmodon hispidus | reverse complement strand
TTCTACCAGACATTCAAAGAAGAATTACTACTGTTACTCCTCAAACTATTTCACACAGTAGAAACTGAAGGAATATTGCCAAATTCCTTTTATGAGGCCACAATCACCCTAATACCCAAGCCACTCAAAGACACAACAAAGAAGGAGAATTACAGACCAATTTCCCTCATGAATATTGATGCGAAAATTCTCAACAAAAACTTGGTAAATCGTATACAACAATGTATAAAAGATATCATCCACCATGACCAAGTAGGCTTCATCCCAGAAATGCAGGGCTGGTTTAACATACAAAAAACTCTAAATGTTATCCATCATATAAACAAACTAAAGGAACAAAACCACATGATCATATCCTTAGATGCGGAAAAAGCTGTTGACAAAATCCAACACTCCCTTATGATTAAAGTCCTGGAGAGATCAGGACTACAGGGAGAATACCTAAATATAATAAACACTATTTACAAGAAGCCAACAGCCAGTATCAAACTTAATGGAGAAAAACTCAAAGCAATCCCACTAAAATCAGGAACTAGACAAGGATGTCCTCTCTCCCCTTATCTATTCAATATAGTTCTCAAAGTTTTAGCTAAAGCAATAAGGGAACGAAAAGAGATTAAGGGGATACAAATTGGAAAAGAAGAAGTGAAGCTATCTCTATTTGCAGATGATGATTGTATACATAAATGACCCACAATATTCTTCCAAGGAACTGCTACAGCTGATAAACACCTTCAGCAATGTAGCAGGATACAAGATTAACTCAAAGAAATCAGTAGCCCTTCTATACAATAAAGATAGAAGAGCTAAAAAAGAAATAAGGGAAATTTTATCCTTCATAATAGCTGCAAATAGTATTAAATACCTTGGAGTAACTATAACCAAAGAAGTAACAGACCTATTTCACAAAAATTTTAAATCACTGAAAAAAGAAATTGAAGAGGATATCAGAAAATGGAAAGCTTTCCCATGTTCCTGGATTGGTAGGATCAACATAGTAAAAATGGCAATTCTACCAAAGGCAATCTACAGATTCAATGCACTGCCTATCAAAATCCCAACACAATATTTTTTGAACCTTGAAAGAACAATACTCAATTTCATTTGGAATAACAGGAAAGCCAGGATTGCCAAAACAATTTTACTCAACAAAAGATCCTCAGGAGGTATCACCATCCCTGATTTCAAGCTATACTATAGAGCTACAGTAACAAAAACAGCCTGGTCCTGGCATAAAAACAGACCTGAGGACCAATGGAATAGAACTCAGGATCCAGACATTAACCCAAAAACCTATGAATACCTGATATTTGACAAAGAGGCCCAAAACATTCAGTGGAAAAAAGATAGTATATTTAACAAATGGTGTTGGCATAGCTGGATGGAAGTGTGTAGAAAAATGCAAATAGATCCAAGCCTGTCACCCTGCACAAAACTCAAATCCAAGTGGATCAAAGACCTCAACATAAACCCAGCCACTTTGAACTTGATAGAAAAGAAAGTGGGAAATACACTTCTATGAATTGGCAAAGGCAACCACTTCCTAAATATAACACCAGTGGCACAGACACTAAGACAAACAATCAATAAGTGGGATGTCCTGAAGCTAAGAAGCTTCTGTAAAGCCAAGGACACTGTCAATAGGACAAAATGACAACCTACAGAATGGGAAAAGATTTTCACCAACCGTACAAGTGATAGAGGACTGATCTCTAAGATGTATAAAGAAGTCAAGAATCTAGAGCCCAAAACCTTGAATAACCCAATCAAAAAATGAGGTTCAGATCTAAAAAGGGAATTTTCAGCAGAGGAATTACGAATGGCTGAAAGGCACCTGAAAAAGTGCTCATCATCTTTAGCCATCAGAGAAATGCAAATCAAAACAACTTTGAGATACCACCTAACACCTGTTAAAATGGCTAAGATAAAAGGCACAGATGACAGCCTATGCTGGAGAGGATGCAGGTCAAGGGGAACACTCCTCCATTGTTGGTGGGAGTGTAAGCTTGTTCAGCCACTTTGGAATGCAATATGGCTGATTCTCAGAAAATTGAGAATCAATCTCCCCAAGGACCCAGCAATACCACATATGGGTGTATACCCTGAAGAGGCACATTCACACTCCAAAGGCATTAGCACAACTATGTTCATAGCAGCATTATTTGTAATAGCAAGAACCTGGAAACAACCTAGATGTCCCTCAACTGAAGAATGAAGTAACAAACTATGGTACATCTACACAATGGAATACTACTCAGCAGTAAGAAAAAATGATATCCTAAATTTTGAAGCAAATGGATGGATTTGGAGAATATCCTCTTGAGCAAGGTATCACAAACTCAGAAAGATAAGCAGGGGATGTACTCACTCATTAATGGTCTCTAAACAAACAAACAAGAAAAAAAGTCTAGCTTTCCAAGCTGCAAACCACAACCACTGAACAGCTTGGAATCAGAAACACCGTGGACTGACCCTTCAGATCCCACTCCACATAGAGGAACACCTGACTCACTCTTGAGGGAGGGGGGACAAAACTAGATTTGACTGGGAGTGAAGACTGATCCAAGCATTATTGGGTCAGTGGGACCATAGGACTGTCTGCTCCCTGCCCAGGGAGGGGATGAGGAGTTGTGGAGAAGAAAAAAATGACCTGATGTGGCGGGATGGGGAAGGGACCTTGAGTGAGGATATACAGGGATGGGAAAAAAAATTCAGAGGGAAAGCTGAACACAAAGTAAATATATGTGTAGTAATCTTTAAAAAAATATGTTACTTCTAGACATATAAGTGGAGGTAATATTTCTACAAAAGTTTTATGTTATTCCTCTAAATATCTGCTACTTGTATCTTCATTTATCCCTAGCAGAAAACAAGACGAGTCTTAGCATCAGGAATTAAGTTTTACTTTATCCTCACACACTAAAAATGCCAGATTATATTTTCATGAATTTTGTTGCTTTAAAGCTCAGATAAGATCATACACTTTCTTTAGATAGAGAATTAGTAGCTAATTTTGTAGCAGTGTGAACACATATTCTGATCTCTCTCTACAATACAACTGGTTTGATATTCTTTCACATTCTGGAAAATCAGTCTATCCTACACTTAATGCTGAGCTATCAGGAGATAAAACATACATACAGAAAAATAAGAGATCTGAAAAAAATTCTTTTAAAATGTAAGACAAAAGGTAATACTAAAATATAGAAAACAACAACAACAACAACAAAAAACAGTGATAACATAAAGTGAGTGATGAAACAAACCTGACACATAAAAGAGAAGATTAGCTAATGACATAATAACATCGATCATGAGCTCTGAGGATGCTGCCCTCCAAAGGATGGAGCAGCAGAGAGGTTCAAAGAAAAAGAACAAATAGAAAGCTAATAGAAAGGAGCAGAAGAGCTCCTATCTAATAAATATAGATTAAAAATAAATATAAGCCACTATAAATGTATGTTCATTCTAGACAAAATGGAATAAACTGGATAAGGTCAAAATCTTTATTAAAGCTGTTATTTTAAAATAAAAAAATTGTTATGCTGCTTTCAAAATATATGAATGTTTTTAACACACTAAATTTGCATACACATTGACAAAAAAGTGAAGGAAAAATAAGGTACAAATGTAGAGAGTCAATAGTCCATAATTATTTTAGAATTACTAGTACGCGTATTCTGATTTATTTATGAAAACCTAAACACATCAAGTAAATTACTCTTGCAGGATACGTACTTCATACTATGCTCATCACATTCACTTCTTCCCCACAACTCCGTCCATATCTATGTTCTTTGGCTGAAGTTCATGGGTTTCCATTAATAGAGTCTTTATGTGCAGTGCTGGAGGACAGCCAGGAGTGATGATATGATTCTGTAATGTTTGGAGGAGTTCATGGAAACTTACTGGCCAACATCTCCAAAACAGAAAGCCCATTTCTTACACTGATCTTTGACTCATTAACCCATGCTAACTAGTAGAGGCATTATAAGGTAACTCCATTTAAACTCTTTTTTATGTGTGTACAGTTGTATATTTTAGAAATCTCCTATAAGATGTAGGTTCCCATATGACTTTTTAAAAAGTGTTTTTATTCATTATTTGGTGATTTTACAACCTGCACCTCATTAAACTCAGTTGTCAGTCCTCTCCATTTCATACCCACTCTTATGATCTCCTCATTTACAAAAAAAACCATTCATGCTGCTTATTTACTCACTGGAGCATAACTAAACTTGCTGTGGCCAGACCCTTAATGAAAACGAGTCCTTCCTCACCCACACCCCTGCCAGAGGCCATCAATGCAGAAGTGAGGCACTGTGTCATTTAGCTATGTTCTAGCCTTGAGCTCTTGTATCCAATGACATCTTAAAAAAAAAAAAACTAAACATTTCTAGTATTAGTTTTGCCTCCTTGGTATTGCCTCTTCTCTGCTTTCCAATGCCCTTTATCCCTTTATACTTTGGGATATCTCCTCTCCTTTAAAAGCCTCCCACAGGGCCCCTCCTGACTTCAGCAAGGATTCTGAATGAAAAAAAAAAAAACACTAATCTAAAAATTTAAAGCTTGTACCCACAAATGAGAGCAAACATGTAACATTTGTGTTTCTGGGTTACCTCACTCAGAATAATTTGTACAAAAAGAAAAACAGGAAAAGAGAGAAGAGAGAGAGAGAGAGAGAGAGAGAGAGAGAGAGAGAGAGAGAGAGAGAGAGAGAGAGCGCAAGGAAGGAGATATAAATAGAAAAATTTTAAATATCCCATTTTTCAAATGATATGATATAATACATAGGTGGTCATAAAGACTCCACCAGAAAGCTAGAGCTGAAGACTACTTTTACCAAAGTGACAGGATAGAAAACTTACACAGGAAAGCAGGTAGCCTTTTTAATTTCTTCACAAACATTTTAAGAACCATATTTTCTATAATGAATATAGAGTGGTTTAAAAAAAA
Organism: Sigmodon hispidus; assembly: GCA_004025045.1. Taxonomy (NCBI): domain Eukaryota; kingdom Metazoa; phylum Chordata; class Mammalia; order Rodentia; family Cricetidae; genus Sigmodon; species Sigmodon hispidus. The sequence goes on along the minus strand of PVIH01031320.1, from coordinate 6,029 downwards.
ATGCCCCCAAAGGGAGTGGCACTATTAGGAGGTGTGGCTTTGTTGAAGGAAGTGTGTCACTGTGGAGGTGGGGGGCTTTGAGGTCTCTTTTGCTCCATCTTCCCTCAGTGTGACTGTCTGTTCAACTTCCTGTTGCCTGCAAGATGTAGGACTCTCAGCTACAATAGCATTATGTCTAACTGCATGCCGCGAGGTTCCTCATCATGATAATGAACTGAACCTCTAAAATTGTAAGGAAGCCAAGTTGGTACTGAGGACTGGGGTATTGCTGTGATAGTCCTGAGCATGCTTTTGTTATATAAAGTAATATGTATGGACTTTACATATTACATCCATGAAGTAATATGGACTTTACACGTTACATCCATAAAGTAATATGGACTTTACATGTTACATCCATAAAGTAATATGGACTTTAGGATGATGTATTAGAAAAGCAGTGGAATACCATAAGTAATGCTTAATTGGCCATACTAGTAGGAGCATGGAAGACAGTGTTGCTGAGTGTGACTATATGAACTGTGGGGGACTACCTCAAGAAGTTCCAGATGAAAAGAATTTTAGTATGCTGCCTATAGAGTGTTCTTGTAATATTCTGGTGAAGGTGGCTGGTTTTTGCCCTTGGCCAAAACATTTTCCTGAGGCTAAAGTGAAGAATTTTGGATTAATTCTTTTGGCAATAGAAATCTCAAAGCAGCCTAGAAAAGACACTGTTCTATGGTTTTAGTGTTTACTCTAATGGCACTTTATAATAAAAAGGAACTAAAGAAAAGCTTAGAGACAGATGTAAAGGTGAACAAATTTAATTCCAGTACTGGGAAGGCAAAAGCAGGTAGATCTCATCCAGCTAAGTTTCCAACTTATAAAAAGAAACTAAAAAAAAGTTTAGAGCCAGGTGGAATAGGACATGCCTTTAATGCCAGTACTGGGAAGGCAGAGGTATGTAGATTTCTGAGTTTGAAGCCAGCCTGATGTACAGAGCAAGTTTCAGGACAGCCAAGTTTAGTCAGTGAAAAACAAAAAACTGATGAATGTGTAATTGAATGAGGGGGCCATGTTCCCATCCCCAATAAACAACAGGTCTTGGCAGGTTCAATCACATGGTTCTGGCTTTACAGTTAACAATAGAAAAAGAAAGGAGGTATGGAATGAAACTGCTGAGATCAGGCATGTGGCAGGGGTGTCCCTTAATGGAAGCCTAGTAGAGAGGCCATTGTGTGAAGCTGTGAAGTTGAAGCCTGGATTGCCTTGGAGAAACCAAGATGGTAATATGCCAGAATTGTGGAATACCTGCTCAGGAAAGCAGTTAATAGTGAGGGGAACCAACTCAAGAGAAAGAAGTATGCTGCAGTTAACAAATCTAAAAGAAGCTGGAGATCTGGAGAATGTTTTTACATCAGACATGGAAATACAGAGTTTGCACTTCACCCAGCTGGTTTTTCTTCTTGCTTTGGTCCAGTATTTGCTTACTATGATTTCTTCCTTGTTTTTGAATGGTAATGTAAATTCTATACCATTCTATGTTGCAAGTATATGATCTGCTTTTTTTATTTTGATTTTTTTCAAAGGAATTACATTTAAGAGATTACCATGAATCTTAGAAAAGATTCTGAACTTTGAAACAAGTTTAAGACTATTATAGACTATGGGGAATTTTCAAGTTGGAATGGATACATTTTTTTTTGCACTATGACATGGTTATAAGTCTTTGGGAGCCAGAGAGTAGAATGTGGTGATTTGAAACAAAATGTCCCCAAAAAGAGAGACGGTTAGGAGTTGTGGCCTTGTTAGAGGAAGTACTGCATGAATTCTACTTAGAATATGATGAAAACCCAGAGCTAGATATTGGAGAAAAGCTGGAATATCAGAGAGAGGAAACAGACCACTCTTTGCTCAAGGTTCATAGTACCATGCAAGAAGAGGCAAAAAGTTTAAGAGCCAGAAGGGATGGATACCACCGAGGAAACAGGCCTTTTAAATACAGTGGGACTGATACACATATTAACTCAGAGAGGCTGAGGCAGCATGCACAATATCTGCATGCTGTACCAGATGGAGTCCTAGAGCTAAAAGCAATGGACACATATCCCATCCCTAACCCAGAAACTATCTCCCTTTGAAAACTACTTACAAGTAAAAATAAATCCATCTACAAGGGAGTTTCATCGTGGTAACAAACTACTGTTAAGGGTAGGTTCCATGCCAACATAAAAGGAACTCTATGGCATCTTTGAAAGACCATTGTCTCATAAATCAGGGTATTTTTTTTAACCTTATGTCCTTTACATATATATTGTGGTTTCAAGTTTTGTGTTTCTGTGGGACTTCTGTGGTATGAATGTATAAACTGCATTTATACATATTTCTTGTGTTTCTGTCTGACCATTATCCTTCTGTCTGTTTATTTTGTCCTATGAAGATTGGTTTTTGCTGATGTTTTGTTGTTTATTTGGTTTATATTATTATATTTTGTCATTCCCTAGAAGCCTATTCTTTTATAATGAGAGACAGAAAGGGGGTAGATCCAGATAGGAGAGGAGGTAAGGAAGAACTGGGAGGAGTCAGGGGAGGAGACCATAATTACAGCGTATTGCACGAAAAATAAAATTTAAAAAAATGCTTTTATGAACACTCATATAAAACATTCTGTATGGATGCAAGTTTTCAATTATTTACATAAGCTTCCTAAGTTGCTTTATCATTTGACATTCTCAGCAGCAATGTATGAGAGTTTCAATTTCCCAAATGTTTTTCAGTATCTGCTACTGTCTCATGCTTATTCCAAGTGACTGCAAAGTGGTGTCATGTATATATGCTATATGATGTTCATTCAAGGTTATATTAAATAGTACAGTAACTCCTTTGCTGGTCTGTTGCAAGACTTTTATTATTCACCTAAAATGCAGATATTATCAAAATGTATATATACAAATATATATAAATTATTTCTTTATACCTATCATGCCTATAATAACTTATGAATCAGATACAGTAAAATATTAGAAACAACTTATAATAAAACATAATTATAATGAAACTTGTTGGAGTTACTTGAATGTTGTTTTACCCCTTCCTCTTAAATGGGTGAAAAAAAGACATTAACATACTCAGTTCATGATTTTCCACAGGTAACTAAAGCTTTGAAACACAAAACTACAGCTAAAGAACTGCTTTAAGCAAAAGGTTATTTAAACCCAAAACAAGCCACATCATATTGGTATTGGTATTATTACTGTTGCTATAAATAAAATACAGTGGACACGCTTCTTCGTTGTAAAAAAAATGTAAAAAAAAAAAAAAAACCCAAACCTTTCTGAATATAGCAGAAAAAAACCTGCTAGAAGCATCTCTTGGCACTGATAGATTATAAATAATGGATGGAGAATATGGCTCAGAGTCAGGAACTAGCTTGACAGGCTAAAAGATGAGAAAAAACCTGCTAACTCATGCAAATGTGGTGGAGATTCAGCTTTTTCTGGCCTTCCAGGTGAACCAGGTGCCCTAGCCCAGACACCCCACTGCATCTCTAACCGTTGCTATAGTAACAAACAAAATAATTATGCTTTTGTCATTTAACTCAGGATCAATATCATTTTATCTGCCTGTCATATGTCCTTTCGCTGGTGGCATCTGGGAGAAGGGCTATTTACCACTCCTTGCTTTTCCTGAAAATTAGAATAAAAAATTTCATTGTAGATAATGTATTTAAGAGCACAAAAGAAAGTTCTAAGTACACTAAACTAGTTACTTCCTGTCTTTCTATAGTGAATATTTTGTGAGTATGAAGCTGACTAATATCTGTGGATATGTATTACATGCTTAGTAAAACCTCAATATTAGGGGAGAAAGCACACAGTCAAATCCTAGGCAGACAGCTCAGGAAATCCTTGATCCTTGAATACAAGGATAAACAGCTGAGAGTCAATCACACACACCTTTAATCCCAGCACAGGGAAATCCAGGAGTGGTGATGGAAGGTCCTATGAATGCTACTTAAGGACAAAGGTTCTCATCAGTCATGCCCAACTATAAGCCCTAGGAACTATAATAATAACTGCCAGGATAAGAGATACCCACTGGTATAGTAGAGGCACTAATACTATAACATAACCAACCACTTATTAAATGGGCTTAAGTTCTGCTCTACAAAATGAAACCCAACTACTGCACATCTGTTGAACCAAGAACAATGTCTAGGCAAGTCATAGATCCTAAGAGAGAACCTACCACAAACTATACAAAAATGTATATGTTATTAAAGTAACTTCTAATTATTTGTTATTATACTTATAAGTTAATGTAATTATTAATTTCTATTAGAGAAGCTTTCTTTTTCTTTTTCCATTTTATTGAAAATACAGAAGCTTTTATTTGCAACTAGGTAAGTAACTATAGGAGGTAACTCATATAGAGCTACACTGAACAACATACAGAGAATAAAAGACTACTGAATTCTTAGTTCTTACTATAACATCTATATTATAAGTTCTCCTCCCAGAGTTCAGGGATCATTGAAGACAAGGAGGTGGAAAGAATATAAGATCCAGTTGTAATGAGTAACTACAAGGAAAATATGTTTTCCACACACACCTGTGTATTTGCCCTCATGAATTCACAATGGTTGTAACAGCATGCACAAGACCAACAAGGGGATAATGAGCATGCATACCATATCTAACTGAATAGTCATTGGTAACAGTAGCTATGGGAGAGGGAAAGAAAGTCTTCAAGATTGTAGTCCCTCATAGGTCAGCCATGCTCAAGTAGAACAACACACTCAAGAATATGTGGTGGTACAAAATGAACGTGATGGTCTTTTTTAAAATAAGGAGTAGGGAGGGGAGCAAAATATAGAAAGAGATGAGGGAGGGGTGATTATGATTCAAAAAACTCACTTTGAGTAAAATTCTCAAAGGGTAAATAAAAAATCATCAGAAAAAAAAAAGAGTAAAACATATCAAAAAATTCTCATTCACTGGGTCTTAGGTGGAACTCAGCAACAATAAGTTAAAATTCTCTGCAGAGTTCTTTAGTCTGGAGAAAACATTTAGTTTGCAGAAAACATTTGCACTTCATTTTCCTGTGTTTGATGGTTCTAAAGCTCCCATTATCAGATAATGTAAGTGTGAGCAATGTAGGTTCACCAAAGGCTCAGAAGGGACTTGCTAAGAACCTTTGGAGGGAGAGAACTATCTGTTAATAAGAAAGGCATTAAAATAGAAAACTTATCTTGAAAATCAGCACTTAACCAGACTCTAGACTGGGAAGCAAGAGTACAGTTTTTTTGTTTGTTTGTTTTGTGAGCCACAACAACTTCCTAAATCGTGACACAGAGATTTAATATTAGTTATGAATGCTTGGGCTGGTTTCTGGCTAGCTTTTTTTTTCCTTTTTGATAATGCAAATAAGATTGCCACACATATATTTTACTTTGTGTTCAGGTTTCCCTCTGAATTTTTTTTTTCCATCCCTGTATATCCTTATTCAAGGTCCCTTCCCCCTCCCGCCACATCAGGTCATTTTTTCTTCTCCACAAATCCCCATCCCCTCCCTGGGCAGGGAGCAAAAAGTCCTATGGTCCCACTGACCCAATAATGCTTGGATCAGTCTCCACTCCTGGCAAATCCAGTTTTGTCGCCCCTCCCTCAAAAGTGAGTCAGGTGTTCCTATAGTTGGAGTGGGATCCGAAGAGTCAGTCCAGGGTGTTTCCAATCCCAAGCTGTTCAGTGGTTGTGGTTTGCAGCTTGGGCATGCTTGGCTTTTTTTCTTGTTTGTTTGTTTAGAGACCACTAATGAGTGAGTACATCCCCTACTTATCTTTCTGAGTTTATGATACCTCGCTCAGGAGGATATTCTCCAAATTCATCCATTTGCCTGCGAATTTTAGGATATCATTTTTTCTTACTGCTGAGTAGTATTCCATTGTGTAGATGTACCACAGTTTGTTAATCCATTCTTCAGTTGAGGGACATCTAGGTTGTTTCCAGGTTCTTGCTATTACAAATAATGCTGCTATGAACATAGTTGAG
>PVIH01031319.1:0-10884 GCA_004025045.1 Sigmodon hispidus | reverse complement strand
GGTAAATTTAAAGATAAAGTCTTAGTAAGCTATATGCATAGGCCTGAGGCTGATCAGCTTAAAATTAATATAAACCTGGGTATGATTATTTGAGGCTAAGTGGGGCTGAGAGTGGGTCCAATCCTCGATGCCAGGCTGGAATGTCCAGGCCAGAAACTTATTGCAACAACTCCATAATTACCACCTATCCCATAATAAATCACCCATCCGGTCTCTGAGCCTGTTGATTGGCACACACTATTCCTGCACACCTCACCCTTTTTGAGACACAACTATTCTTCCCATGGTTCTTTACTCCCCTCCTACTCATGGTTCATGAGATGACAGTTGTCGTTTTGGACCTACATACCCCCAAATCCTTTACAAACTTCTCCCTCATTTCTGGTTTTAGGAGTAACAGATGTCCTAGGCTACAAGCCTCACCTCCCATGATGCTTTGTTATCTGTTTTTTTTTCCTTTGATGCCTCATCAACTGGTCCGTGACCATATGACCTCACCATATGGTCATGTCACAGTTACAGTGAAGTCACTTTCTGTGTTCTCCAGACAAACTTCCTGCCCTGCCCCTCTCTTACCTGGGCCTCACTTTGATTGAGAATAAAGACATTAAGTTTGCTAGAAAGAAATAAATTAGAAACAGAATAAAAATAATTAGTATATTCATTACTAGAAGTGATTTGCATATTCTTGAGGTACATAATGTCCTGGAAGGCCAGAAGTGGGACTGAAGGCATAGAGACTGGTAGTTTCCTTTGATGCAGATTCATTTCCAAATCAGAGATTTCAGATTAGAATGTCAAATGTATCTCAAATTCTTAATACTAGTATTTCTCCTATGATGCCACATATGCTCCCAGGATGCCCTGATTTACACTGAATATTTGAGAATTCATGTGCAATTATGAATGGTGAAGGAGCTGTTTCCCAGTATCCTCTTGAGAGGGCAAAGGACAAGGTTCCATGACCTGATGATCCCAAAGACAGAGAATCGTTTTAATCAAAAAGTACAGCAGAGCCTAAGTCAAGAATCATAGGAGTGAGGAGGAAAAACATGGAAAAAAGGGACTGAAGGATCATGAGATGGAAATATGGAGTGAAAAATTATGGGATGTAGCAAAGTTTATGTCCTCAGAACTCATGGCCCATTTACAAGGCTTTACCAAATATGACATCTTCTCATGTTTACACAGCAAACTACACTCAGGGTATGAATGGAGTTGGGGTGGGGATAAGAGACTGAGTGAAAGCCAGGCTCACATGACCTCACTCTCTTGTCACCCACTCACTTACAGTTTTAAATGGGAGAAACTGGAAACACAAGTTGTAAATCTGTAAGACTGTATATATTTGGATGTGGCCAGAAGTCAGCTTCCTAAACTTGTCAACTATATTTAGGATTAGGTAGCAGCGGTTCAGAGGTCAACTTTGTCCATGTGTGTCAGAGACAAGAGTGTACCCTGTGGGCATTTTCCTGCCTCATCTTCAACAGCATCATAAGTCCTATCCCACAACCCTGGAAGTCCCACTACCAAGCCCACACTGACTCATGTTCACATGTTTTCAGTGGGATCTGCACAACTGGAAATCATGAGAGTCACAAGCCATCAAGATTAAAGATCAAACTTAACTTCTGGTACCAGAACAAACTGAAAGTTGTTTCTGCCCTACATGGTGATTATCAGGTCAGCCAGAATAATCTGAAGCATCAGGGATCAGTGATGGACATGTTGTTTCTGGTTTTCAGATACTTCCCTACACCAAAAGTGCAGATATCAAGGTGGGGAAACTGAGTCAGGAGAGGAAAGGGGCATCTCACTACCTATGTTTGTGACCCAACACCATACACATGATGCTTCAAAGTGAATATTTATCTTGAATCCACAAGCAATTAAAATTAACCTAGACCTCAGAGGTTAGATGTCAAGACCAATGATCTTCACTTCATGGAATGTGTGAGACCATCAGATTAAACCACCTGTCATTTTGGGAACTGGAAGTGGGGGAAGTGAAAAATCTTGAGAAGAACAGGGCCACCATGTTACATGTAACTCCTGACACAGGAGCATGTGTGAAGAATAACGGGAAAGGCTTCAGACACATCAGCCCACTGAGACCAGCACAGGTATGGTCCCCTCCAGTGATGTGAGGTTAGAAGTGTCAGGTGTGATTCCCAGATATGAACCCTAATCAGGGGTGTATAATATTGATGCAATGATATCATTTTGACTCTGTGACCCCCTCAGAGCATTTAGTCAATGAAGTGAGGTGTGTGGGGAGCATGAGTGTCAAACAACAGTCTGAGAGATTGGCTAGTTGACTTATGAGATGTGTGAGTAGACATTATCAGATAGGGAAAGGCGTATTATGGATGTGTGCAGTGTTTATGGGATGGGGATGTGGGTCATTATGAATTGTGCTGGTTGTGCATTGTGGGATGGTTGACCTATTTTGGAATTGGTGGTTTGGTTATTATGGAATGGCTAGTTACTAGGAATTGCTGGTTGCTCATTAAGGGATGGTTGCGAGCTATGTTATGTGATGGGTCAATGAGTTATTTTGGAGTAGATGGATGTTATAAGGATTAGGTGTGGGGTTAAAATGGGATGGAAGGTTATTATGAAAGAGATAGTAAGTGATCAGATGTATGGCTGGTAATCATGAAATAACTTCAAAGTTTATTTTAGGATATCTGGTTACTAGAAATGGCTGGTTGTTTATTATAAAATGTTTGTGTCGCATGTTATGGTATGGTGGTAGTGGGTTATTATGAAATGGCTGTTTTTATGGGATGAGTGTGAGGCATATTATTAGTTGTGTTAGTGTCTTATTATAGGATTGGTAGTTAGGATGGGTGTGAGAAACCCAAACCATAAGTGGGTTGTGATAGTGTGTGGAATATTATGTGATATGTGAGTCTTACATTATGGGATGAGATGGTGGGTGGTAATGGAATGGAAAATTATGTTGTTATGGAATGGATGAACAAGTTACCATGGAATGTCTGATTACACCTAATTTTGGATACTTGCATAGTAGGGATGGCTAGGTACTCATTATTATTATGGCTGTGAGGCATGCTATCAGATGGGTCTGAAAGATGGCTGCTTACCAACATTGAGTGTTTGGTTATTATGGGATGGTATGTGGCACATTATGCAATAGCTCAGTGGATTTTTATGGGGAGTCAGTATAAAATGAGTGAGGTTAGGGTGCATGCTGAGTGTTTGTAGGTTTATTTGGCTTTGCTTGACACCACATGATTCCTCAGTCCATATTCCATATCATCTTTGGTCTCCAAATAATTTACTCCCTTAGTTTATTCTTTACTGATCTCCTCCTGGAGCTCATGGAGAACCTATTTCTCATTTTGAAACACTTGATGCACAGGTGACAGGTGACCTGCAGTCATATGACATTGATAAGGAAGGATTGACAGCTGAGGGATAATGGTTAGATTCTTCACACACAAGGGTAGATAATTGATTCATTGTGTATCAGATGGACTCCTGAAGAACTGACAATTCCATTCACTGACCATTAATACTGCCTATGTACTCAACATCCCACAACACAATTGTGACTTCATATAAAAACTGAGTCACAAGTGAGTGCTATTCAGGGGTATACAGTATTTCTGCAGTGACATCATTGTGATGCTGTGAACCCTCCCAATTGTCCAATAAATGGGCATGGAGTATTTGTTTCAATCAACAGCCTTAGGGCTTGAATGGGGGACTTATGGAATTGGAGAGTGAATATAATTGAATGGGTGAGTCCATACTATGGAATAGGTGGGTATATTATTATTGTTGTTATTATTGTGTCTTGTATAGGCCAGTGAGATGTCTAGTCATTAGCAGTGGTTACAGTTGCATCTACTTCCATGTCAAAGAGGCTAGAAGAACTTTTTACATTCATAAATACAACAAGTTTTGGACATTTTTAACATACAGCCTGTAACAAATAAGCATGAGAAAAACCAATTCCTGCATTTCCTTTTTCACATAGCTTAATTTTATGTTTTTACTTGTGAGAGTACCATCAATTAAGCAAACCTTTGTCCTGTTCTTTAACAGATATTTTATTAACTGAATGAAACATTACCTGAATTTCTCCTTTATAACCAGCAACTATGACAACTACAGTAAAATAAAATTACCCACAGAGATATACTACTTCTCCAATGCAAAAGTACAATTGTGTTTTTATGCAAATGCCCATGAATGCCTTTACACAGAGCTTAAATTCTCATTTCTGGAGTCAGAAGTGCATAAATGAGAATCAAAATCCTGATGCCTATGTGTCCTAAACAGAGACCTTGAATAGATTTCCTTGCTGAACAACAAATTCATAAATTGACACATAGCTCTGTATTAAAGCCAGCTAAGGCAGACCCACTTGTCAGTTTTACTAGAGGGAATTTCTTGTACATCCTTTTGATAGACCCCAGACTCAGGGTACTATTCTTGGGAAGAGGGGCCCCAAGAACCCAGACTCCAGGCCATTGATGTAAAATAACATTACAGATTTATTTTGTTTGCATACAGGCTACTTCCCTGCCTCGGGAAGCAAGGGAGTAGCAAGGGAGGGGCAATCTCATATCTCTTTTAAAGGCTAAGACCATAAAATCACCATAGCAACTGGGGCAACACATGATTGGTCACTTTAAAGGTCACACTATAATCATAAGGTTGCTCACAGTAGTCATGGGGTTGCCTTAAGACCAGCTGGTTAGGGGGATTTTACAACTGGGTGTTGGTCACCATTATTCTGCTTGGAAATTCTGGTATTTTAATCACAGGTTCGACCAGACCATTATGTCCGATCTGAGTTGATTATGGCTATCTGGGCTGGGCCACTCTGTTTCCTGGGACAGACTTTAGTTCCTTGTTCTCATGGGGGGTGCAGTGCTGAATACCTGAACTGAATGCCTGGGTCAAGCCTTAGAACCCAGGGTCCTTCACTTTCTTATTGTCAGTCCCTGTTCTAGTGTTTTCCCTTTTTACATTTAGGGCATATTCCAGAATCTTTTAGTCTTCCCATATTGGGCCATTGCTTAATTGAGCAAGAAGAAGTGGGTTCTTCTTGCTCAATGTGGAGTACTTGCATGATTCTTGTGTATACTTAGGAAGTCTGGGTATCCTTCTAAGTCTTTGTCTCTAAAAGATACCAACAAAGAACTGGGACAAGGATGGAGAAGATACTTATAAAGTGCAGGATCCTCTTCTCCCACACTCTACTTTATCCTCACCTCTCATTGCATCTGAGCCAAAAAGTTCCAGACTTCATCAACACCAAAACCACATTGGATTCTCCATCATTCCTGAAGCCACACAGTTTTCTATTTGTGGCTCATAATACAATAGACATCCTAGGGTATTCTGGCTTTGTCAGAGCAAAAAAAAAAAAGGTCTAGCAGGATGTCACTTTACACCAAGTTTACAACCAAATTTCAACCTTGAGAACCCATGTGGAGGAATAAGTAATTTCTTCATGTCCTCTGACATTCATATTTGCATCTTGTCATCTGTACACACACATCCATCCATCCAGATAAAGAGGGCCGTGAATATTTTTGTGATTTTTTAATCTCAGAAATCTAGAATGCAGGAAGGTGATCTTTTTTTCATTACTAATTATATGTTCCCTTTAGTTAGAAGTGTTTCTGCATCTGGATACCTTTAAAATGAGTAAAATTTTAAAAGGCACAGAAGTTCTTTACTTTTATTGCTCTGTGAGTAAGTTAATGAAGTGGAAATATGTAGCCACAGTCTGATCTTGGAGAACACAATAACCCCAATCTAGCAATCAGAAACTCTGAACTATATGACAGGGTACATAATATACCTTGCCTCAAATTAATAATTAGGCAAACATTATATATATATAAAAGAAAAGACTAAAGACCACATCAATAATTGCTACATCAAAGAATACTTCAAGAATTTTTGTGGGGCCATCTTGCCATAGGTATGCCTCCCTAATCCCAATTTCTTTTCTGAACTGAAATAATGTGAGGCATAGAAATTCCTTGTGAGTCATGGTCACTTGAAAATACCTGCGAGGTCTGTGCCTTCTTAGCACCTGACAACTAATACCTTCTGTGAAGTGATGCATTAGGGACTCTCAAAGATACTGGTCACTGCTTCTCAATGTTCCAGGTATGAGCAAGGTGGGAGAAAGTATAGCCTCTTCAGTGGAGCTAAATGTTCTCATACTGTCAAAGACACTCTGGAGAGTTGGCACAGGCTTTGCTCAATGATGATCTACTAATCAAATGAGTTGGTAGGCATGTCTGGTACACCAGAATGTTAAGACCGTGGCAGGATGATTGAAATTTATAGAGCTATGTGATAAGAAATGTTTCAGAGAATATGGTGGTGGAGGGTTGCAATGAAGAAAAAACTGCAAGTGAAGGACCTGAGTTTATACCCACTGCACATATAATTAACAGTAAAGCATGGCATAAAACACTTTCAAATGCCAACTGACAAACAGAGTTAGAAGGACCCAAGAGAACATGGTTAATACATATAATTTATCAGAGGATTATAGTTTCAGAGAAAAATTTTGTCTTTAAAATAAGGTGTCAAGTGTTAGAGGAAGACATGGCATTGACTGCTACTCCACATGCACACAATGTTTTTTAAAAATGGATGTGGAGAAAAGCAAAGCACAAAAAAAAAACTCTAGTTCACAAAGGCAAATACACAAAATTTGGAAAGGACATATAGCTTGGGGCCACATCTCATGCTAAACCTTTAGGGTCCATAACCACCACTATTAAAAAAGTTTTTTCCTGCAAAAACTATTTCACCATTTCGTCCTTTAGAATCAGTTAGCCATAGAGCTGCTTAATTATAGAAACAGTAGCATACATACACACACACACTGACACACACAAACACTTATTCACACCACAAAACATTCACAGAAGGATATTGAGATTGGCATTAATTTCATACCTTAGACTAAAAGAAAACTCCATAAACATATGAGGATGACCTTCAAATTTTAAGATAATGCTACAGTCTTTTGTATAAAATGATGTTGTGGAATATTTGTTTAACAAGGCAAGGATATGCTACATTTGTTTATTTCATGTTTGTTTAACTATGTAGAGATATGATGGATTTTCTGGAATTAAATAAAATTAGTTTGGGTTTAGCAGTATGGGGTTAGACATTAGTTTATAAGGAGTAGCTTAGTGTGAATTTTTATAGTTTATTAGGTATGAAAGAAAAGAGGTTTTTAACAAGACATCAAATAAGAGACAAAGCTAGCAAGTTGCTAGCTTAGAGATTTATTTATTTATTAATTTTTTGATTCATAGCAGGTCTTTAATTGTAAGTGTAGATGCATGTGTTCCTGCATGTGTTTTACTAACTACCCTTTCTACATAATATCACTAAATACTCCCCACACCACTCACCCCAGCTTCTTATGTCAATGTATCTTTAACCTTAAAGCCTGCCTCTTGTGATAAAACACCATGACCAAAATCAATCTGGAGAGGAAGGAGTATCCTTCATATTTTACTTTGTATTACAGTCCCTCATCAAAGGAGGTCAGGGCAGGAATTCAAGGCAGGAACCTGGAGGCAAGAACTGAAGCAGAGGCCATAGAAGAATGCTGTTTACTGGCTTGCTCCTCCTGGCTGGTTCAGCCTACTTCCTTATAACCCCAGACCACCAGCAGCCCAGGGATGGCACCACTCACATTGGGCTGGGTCCTCCTATATCAACCAACTAGTTGAGAAAACGCCTGAAATTCTTGCCTACAGAATTATCTTTTTTTATTATTATTATGAACAAAGACGTCACACTTTCTAACCTTATATATCCTTATTCATTTTCCCTTCCCCCTCCCACAACATCAGGTCATTCTTTCTTCTCCACAAATCTCCAGCACATCCCTGGGCAGGCAGCAGGCAGTCCCATGGTCCCACTTCTCCAATATCACGTAGTTCAGTCTTCACTCCTGGCAGATGCAGTTTTCTCCACCCTCCCTCAAGAGTGAGTTGCGTGTTCCTCTAAGGATAGTGGGATCCAAGGTGTCAGTCCAGTGTGTTTATTTTTCCAAGCTGTTCAGTGGTTGGGGTTTGGAGCTTGGGCATGCTTTGCTTTCTTCTTGTTTGTTTGTTTGTTTCTTTAGAGTCCACTAATGATTTATTTTAAGTTACCTTTACAAGCAACAATAGAGCCATTCAATGGGGAAACAGAATTTTCCCCTGACTATTGCCTGAGTAGCAAGGCCAACACTGACTTTATGTGCAGTCACTGTTACAAAGGTAAAACATCATTATGTGTGATCCAGTGTGAGTGGGAAAGTCAGATAACCTATGGGAGGTGGTTGGTCCCTTGAAGGCAAACACATTTCTCTGCTGAGTCATTCTCTTCTAATATAAATGCACACACATGATAGAGTTTACATTGTATATTTGTGTACGTGGTGATTGCTTGGTGCATTGCCATTACTAATCATGCAAACTAACACTAATCTAAATACAAACACTATTATAACCGAACCCTAATATTGACCTAAATGATATCCATAACACTAAACATTGAAACTAAACCAATACATGTTTTTCATGCTAAAAACTAATCATAGCATAATATTAACTCTAACCCTACAACTTACAGTAACCCCTAGCATTATCTTAACACTAATAGTATTTTAATTCTAAACATGTTTACAAACAATAAGCTTATAATAACACTAATTTTAACCTGAAAATAATATGGTAAACCCTAACGAAATTAACCCTAACCATAAAGAAAACATAACCATAAAACAAGGCCTAACCATCCATGTCAAAAACCTAACAATAAAAATATCCTTCAATTAAATACTAAAGCAAAACCATAACCTAAACCCTATCCTAACAAAGTCCCTAGGATTAATCCTAATTCTATCATTATCTTCCAAACACAACCCTAACTTTAAGCATTACATTAATTTTAAATCTAAAACATAACAATAACCCTACCCATAACAACTTTAATCAAAACATATCAGTAACCTAAAAATAGAAACATTTGCCTTAACCATAACAATGTTGCTTGAAAAATAAATTTAACCATAACCCAAAAGTACACATAGTCCTAACTTAATGCTATCACTAATCCTAAAATCTTATGATACATGTAAAATTAACTGCAACAAAACTGACATTACCTACAAACCTAAATCAAACCCTAACTCTCAAGCCTCCTAACACCAAAGCTAACTGTATTTCAAATCCTAATCTTTAACTTCATCTTGAATTTCAACATTAATTGTAGTGCTAACCCAGACCTTAATCCCAAACTGGAAATGTGACTATAACCTTTAAAACCATATTACAATAGACATAGTGCTTCCAATTATTTCTAAACCTAATACTAACTCCTAACCCTAGTACTTAGTTTATCCCATACAATAAAAATAATAATCCTGGAACCTAACCCTAACTATAACTCTTAGAGTAATCAAACCATGACACAGATTTTGACCCAAAACCACAACTCTAAGCCTAACTCTTTCTATAAACCTAACCCAAATGCCAAACCTAAGCAAAACTCTAACCCTACACTGAAATTATGGGAACCCTAACCTGACCCTATAACTCTATCCTTAACTTAACCCTAATCCAAATTTTCCCATGAACAATCCCTAGCCATAATTCAAACTCAAGTCCCTAACACTAACATAACAACATTAATCTCACCTTAAGTCTAATTCTGAACATTAACCCATAGCAACTACTCTAACCTACAATGATTAACTCTAACCTAACCCTAACAGAAAAAAAAAGAATATTTTACCTGGACCCTTATCATACCATAAATCCAAACACTATTTTTAGTCTAACCCTAACACTAACATCTAATCCTCTGCCCTGACCTTCCAGTCACCACTAACTAAATATAAACATAATTCAAAGCCTAATTATCAATCTCTAACCCTGTATTCCTCTAAACATAATCCTGAGATAAACATCTAACTCTCTAATGCTGACCTTACACTCAATGCGGATACTAAAAGAGCACTAAATTTTTTACATAAAAGACAACTGGCTAGCTTAACTTGGATTTTTATGGTATATACCCATCTTGAGAATGAGGGCAGAAAGGGATACAAGGACTTAATTATGACCTTTGATATACAACCAATCTTAATATTTGGGCTATTTTGTGCATTTAGGATCAACTATCTGTCCTTATGAACAGTAAAATTGTTTTCTTTGCTTTTTCTCTTAACGGTCAATTCAAAACATCAAATTTTTACATGATTTTGTTTCAGCCAAATAATGCACAGCAATAGGTAACAATGTATCATATTAACCTTAAAAAAACTTGAGCCAGCTTTGCTTTTAAGGAGTTTAGACTGCAATCTAAAAGCTCCTTAGATGTTTGCTATGAAGCATATAATGTTATATACTTTTATTCATTAAAGTTAACATTACAATAAATTAAATTGGATAGCTTAATAATCTTCATATTAATTCAAAGGTAATAGCACCAATTAGAGAGGGATAATTTATGAGAAAACTAAATTATGTCATAGGCAATAAGAAATTTGTTATTCCCAATTTAAACATATGAAATATATTTCAATGTCTATGGTATTGGGAGCCTCACTCACCTGAGAATTATCCAATAGGGAGTTACCTCTTTGTGGGAAAACAATAGGAATTATAATTATCATCTTTTGACAACTCCTATAACCCCTCTGCTACCCCTTGCATGATTGTTGGCAAAATGTTTAGTGCTCAAAATAAACAAAATAAAAATGTTTTGTAGTATAAATGCTTTAATATGCAAAGTAAATTAATTCTGAAAACTTCCTTGGGTTCTTCTATTATTGGGTCAATTTTTCTTTCCAATTAGAAAAGAAGA
>PVIH01031318.1:0-10988 GCA_004025045.1 Sigmodon hispidus | reverse complement strand
CCCCTTTTCTTCTCACTCTCCTGCACGGACAAGGGCCGACATCGAGGGCGGCGGGCAACGGGGGGCCGGGGGGCGGGCGGCGGGCGGCGGGAGGCGGGCGGCGGGAGGCGGGAGGCGCGAGCCGCGGAGCCGGCACTTGTTGCTTGGCTTTTTCACAGCAGCTCGCGCGGCTTCGCAGCGGTCAGTTGATGGCTCACCCAGACATTCGTGAGTCAAGGTTATCTCTCAGATGGGCCGAGGGATGGAGATGGGGTAGAAAATGGTGGAGTGGAAGGCAGGAAAATAAGATCACCCCTTAGACGGGGCTCTGCGCTTTCCAAGCGGGCTGGTACACCTCGAAGGGAATGTTACCAGGGCCTGCCTTGTGAGCCTCCACCCGAACACACGTACTTTCCTCCCCTATTACGGTTACTCTTGGGGTTTTTTTCTTTTGTACATTTGGGTACGGGTGGAGTACGGGAGAGAGAAGATGGATACGAAGGTGAAGCGATGTGGAACTAGAAATAGTGGCGATGCTAGCTGGCCCTCCTGCTGACGACGCGCGGTAGCGCCCTTGTCTTGAGATAGATGGCTGAAATATCCTAGGGTTGCCTCAGAGCACTGTTACTTCAGCAGTGCTACGGGACCCAGCAAGTGCCCTCCCCCATATTTTCTCTCCTTTGCTTCCTTCCTCACCCCCCCCCACGTAGGCGGTTGTTGAAGGGGGGGAGGGGGAGGATAGTGGTACCTTTAAACGCCGGCACTCTGAGGGTAACAAGGAGGGTGGAGTCCCAGCAAATTCTAGCCTCTTTGGGAAAATGACTCCTGGGAAGATGAGAATGGTAGACTATGAATAAGGGTTTTCAAAGTCTGCTCGCAAGAAAATACGAATGTTTAATTTTCTAAGATCGAGGTGGTTTTTGTTTTTGTTTTCCCTCAATTCTCTTGTCTCTTTGGCACTAGGGCAAGAGAATCATTTCTTTAGAAGGCATCTGAGTAATTTCGGGTATTAGGACTTGTCCTGTGCTCAGGAGAGACATGTGGCAAAGAACTGCCAGGTGCTCCTCTCCAGACTCCTGCTGCTTCCAGGCTGAAAACGATCCATTTTCCCTCCAGGAAGAATCTTCTCTTCCCTCATTCACACATGGGTGTGGCCCGGCTCTGGGCTCTGGGACAGTTGTCCTGGGAAAGCCCAATCTAGGGATTGTCTTGGAGGGGCTTGAGACATGGGAGATCTGAGCTATTTCCATCTAGTCTGTGGCTCCTGCTGTCTCACAGCCTCTAGTACATCACGGTCTGCTGTCTTCTTGTATGCATGCTCCAAGACAGGGCTTTGGAGACTCTAGGTCATCCTCTTGACCTCTCACTTTTCCCCAGCCCCTCTGGAGACCTGGGTACTAGTGAGCCATTGACATGGTGCACTGCTTTTTCTGGAACATACTTGCTCTAGGAATCAGGAACAGTGCCAGCCCCTACCTCTGGACTCTGAAATAACCTGTATGAGTAAATGTTCATGTGTTCTTTCTTGGCATTGTGGGTTGTTGTTAGCCCCTGGCTGAATAAAGAGCATACTTCCAGCCTCAAGTCAGAGTTCCAGCTCCGGATCTGCTTCTTCCTCTGCTGCTCTTTGTTTTGAGGTTTAGCTCATCTGCATCCTTGCATAGCTGAATGGATTCACCCTGACTTAGAATTTTCTAGAACTTCCTTTGTCAAGAAAGCCTTTCACCTTTATTGTCTCTTCTTTTACTTACAGACCAAGAGCTCCAGCTGGAGGAATCAACTCCCACCAGTTTATCTGACTTCTTCTCAGGCTCTGAAATGCCAACCATGTCAAGGCCTGCACTTGATGTCAAGGGTGGTACCTCCTCTGGGAAGGAGGTAAGATTTGCCACTATACAGATGGACTTTGGAGGAGGGGATAATGCACCAAGGCCTTCCTAGGTGTGGCACAGAGCAAGTGTGCTTGACCAGAGAATACACAGCAGGGCTTCGTCTGGGAAAAGGAGAGTAACTTTTGTCTAGAAGTGATTGAATTTAACTCACTAGGGGTATTGAAGACAGACAGCAGGAAGGGAGCAAAGAAGCAGAACTGGAACAAGACTGCTGTGGCAAAGAGATTATAGTGAGGCTGAGAAGACAGGCAGAGGGCTGCCCTTTAACACAGAGGGGTACATAGGAGTAGCGAGGAGGGAGGCTGACCTCGGATAATGGGTTCTCCAAGACTACACCTCAAGTCTGAATTTAGTAATCAGGGCAGGGTAGCAAAAGAAACATAACTGTCCAGGGGCTCTTCCTGTCACCTGCCCACTATTAGCACCAAATTCAGGGCATGCAGAAGCATTCCAGATTCAGTGAATGTCAAAGAGAAAACCGGGAGGAGGGCTACTATGGTGTACCTTTCTGTCTTCTAGGATGCCAACCAGGAGATGAATTCCCTGGCCTACTCTAACCTTGCGGTGAAGGATCACAAGGCAGTGGCCACCCTGCACTACCCTGCAGCCGCCACAAACGGAGCCGGAGCGGGAGCCAAAGCCAACGGGGCTCCCGCTAGCTCCTCTGGATCAACATCTCCAGTTGGCTCTCCTACTGCCTCCTCTCCTAACAAACCCCCACCCTTCAACCTGCACCCTGCCCCTCACCTGATGGCTAGTATGCAACTGCAGAAGCTCAATAGCCAGTATCAAGGGGCAGCGGCGGCGGCGGCGGCTGCTGTCGCCACTCCAGGCCAACCAGAGGAGGCAGGGCCCCTGCAAAACTGGGGTCTGGGGGCCCAGGCGGGAGGGTCAGGATCAGTGACTCCTCCTGCGGGTTCCCAGAGCCCCACTATCATTGATTCTGACCCAGTGGATGAGGAAGTGCTGATGTCTCTGGTGGTCGAACTAGGGCTAGACCGGGCCAATGAGCTTCCTGAGCTGTGGCTGGGGCAGAATGAGTTCGATTTCACTGCAGATTTTCCTTCTGGCTGCTGATGCCAAGTGTCCCTAAAAATTGAGGAATAAAGCCACCAATTCTGTTGTAAATAAAGTTACTTGCAAAGAGATAGCTGACTGAGTGTGTTCTTCATGAGGGTCTAAAGTTGTAGAGTGCACTCTGATAGTCATGGTTATTCTGGGTTGCAAGAGTCTGAGGGGTGTGGGGAGGGTTGGTACTGGCAGTCTCTAGCTGCCGCCCCCACTGCCCTTATCTCCAGAATCCAGGTACTTAGCTTCAATTCCCAAACACTCCATATACACTGTCTTACTGAAGATTGGGCACAGGAGCTGGTGATCAAGGCAACATTGGAAGACAAGCTGCTTGAAATTTGTCTGGGGCATCCTTGGTATCCTTGGCTACATGGCATATGCTCCCAACTCTAAAAGCCAGCGACCCAGGGTTGAATTGATGGCTCAATAGTTAAAAGCAATTACTGTTTTTGCAGAGAACTGGGGTTCAGTTCCCAGCATCCACATGGCAGCTCACAGCCAATTATAATTCCAATTCCAGGGGATCTGACACCCTCTTCGGACCTCCAGCATCAGGCATGTATGGAGTACACAAATCTATAGGCAAAATGCAGTCATATAAATGTTGAAATGGTCCCTTTATTTATTTTTGTATCTCACAAGTAATAAATACATGGTAGAATCTTGTAAAAAGCAGAGGGGCTAGGGAATGTAACTTGGGGGGGGGAGTAAGCACTTGCCTAGCATGCGTAAGTTTCTGGGTTCGATCCCCAGCACTGCAAAAATCAAAGCACCAATTAAGAAGTAGAAATTTCGGTTGGACAGAAACAGTAGTATGTATCCCTGTGAATTTGAGGCCAGCCTGGTATACATAACAAGTTCCAGGCCACCCAGGGCTACAGAGTGAGACCCTATCTCAATCAGTCAATCAATCAATCAATAAATAAATAAATAAGAAAGTTCAGATATGGTTTAAAAATCCCTTTATCGGGGCTGGAGAGATGGCTCAGCGGTTAAGAGCACCATCTGCTCTTCCAGAGGACCCGGGTTCGATTCCCAACACCCACATGGCAGCTAACAACTGTCTGTAGTTCCAGTTCCAGGCAAACACCAAGGCAAATAAATAAATAAATAAATAAATTGTTACAAGTTGTTAGCTGCCATGTGGGTGCTGGGAATCGAACCCGGGTCCTCTGGAAGAGCAGACGGTGCTCTTAACCGCTGAGCCATCTCTCCAACCCATAAATAAAGTTTTAAAAAAAATAAAAATAAAAAAAATAAAAATCCCTTTATCTTACTATCTCCCTTAATCTTAACCGCCTCTGGTTCTCCACAGAAATAGATGTTTACCTGTTCCTGGTACATCTTTGCCAATCCTGTTTTGGGCCTTAATATGAAGATGTATCTAACCCTAAGGAAAAATATAGGTTTTTAAAATATAACTTAGGGGCTGGAGAGATGGCTCAGCGGTTAAGAGCACCGTCTGCTCTTCCAGAGGACCCGGGTTCGATTCCCAGCACCCACATGGCAGCTAACAACTGTCTGTAGTTCCAGTTCCAGGCAAACACCAAGGCAAATAAATAAATAAATAAAGTTTTAAAATATAACTTATCAGGGTCTAGAGGGATGGCTCAGACCCAGGTTGGATTCCTAGTATCCACATGACAGTTCACAGCCAACTGTAGCTCCAGTCAGAGGATCTGGTACCCTCTTCTAGGCTGCCATGAGCACCAGACATGCTTGCAGAAAAAATACCCATCCACAGAAAATAAATAATTATGCTGCTACTAGTGACCCAGGAGCAGCATATGGGTACAGGGGCAGGGTGTGCTACAGTGACAAAATGTATGAGACAACAGCCTAAAAACCAGGAAGGCCCCAGGGTCCCTTTCTGCTGGAGCCTGTGAAAGCCATGAGTCTGGCCAGAATTTATACCTGTTCCCTTGCTTGCTCCCACTGTTCTCTGAGCTTTGGAGCCCCCAGGAGGGCAGTAGTAGTTGGTGTGAGGAGAGGCCTGAGTGAGGGGTCAGTATCTGAAAATCTGGACCAGAATACAACCGGGAGTCAGGTGATGGCAGAGAACAGTCTGGGAATCATTACTTTATTAAGATTCTCCAAAGAAAGAAAACCAGCAAATTTTATATATATATATATATATATGAATATATACATACATATATAAAGCATATATGTATAAATTAAATATGTATGTATACATATATATTACATATATGTGTAAATTATGTATAATTTCTAGCATATATGCATATACATATACTATTTATTTCTAGTATACATGATACATATAGTAATGTAGTACACATGAATATGAAATTGTAGAGACCAAGAAGTCCTTCAATGGGCTGCTTGCAAGTCAGAAATATAGAAAAACCAGTGGCAACTCAGTCTGAATATGAAGGCCTAAGAGGGTCAGAGGGTAATCACAGCACCAAGATCTGAAGATCAAAGTTTCAGGAATGCTGATGGAAGTCCAATGGCAGAAGATGAACATGAACCATCTCAGCTCCAATTCACCTTTCCTCTTCCTCAGTTCTAGTCAAGCCCTCAACCGATTAGATGATGCTTAGTCACACAGTCATTACTCAGTCTACAATACCAGTCTCTCATAGCCACATCCCGGATGAAATTTTACGAGCTATGTGGGCATCCTTAGCTCCCCTGAAGTTACCATTACACCTGGAGAAGGTGCTTCTGTGAAGAAGAGAGCAATCCTGCCTCCTGGTGTTAGCAGCCAAGATGTGCTCACCTGAGCAGGCTCTCCGCAGAGCTTTAGGGAGAAGGGAAGCAGGGAGCATCTTTCAGAGAGGGCCAGGCCTACATGTTCAACAGCATGAACAGAAAAGGACACAGTGCAGGACAGATGTGCAAATCTCCATTCCTGCCCTGCTGTTTCATAGTCGGCCTTCTTCACAGCCAGATATCATCATTTATTAAGGTACCATAAAGTTCCAGAAGGCAAATCCCAGGGTCTCTTACCTTAGGCCCTAGTGCACACAGGTAAGGAGCACTGAGTGCTGGCAAAGACTCAGTGGCACATGAGGACAGGTAGCAATGTCTCCAACTGCTCAATGGCTATCCTGTTCCCTAGGGATAAACTCGAGAGACCCTGTCCCTGCTTAAAAGGAACTCACAGTTCCAAGGCAGTCATGGCCTTGAAGGATGAATTGGACTCGCACATGGCAGCAAAACTGGTGAGGGTAAGAGCACAGCCTCCAATCAGAGGAACAAATGGAACATTACCAAGAAGATAGAACGGGGCCTGCTGGAAACCAGAACAAAGCACCAGAAAAAAACAATCTTGAAATGAGGAGGCTTTTTCAAGGACACAAAGCCCAGAAGCTAGGGAAAACATTGATATATTTAACTACATTATTTAGCTGCATTTTTGTGGGGGGTTGGTTTTGGTTTGCTGAGGCAGGGTCTCACTCTACAGCCCCACCTGGTCTTGAGCTCACTATGCATTCCAGGCTGGCCTTAGAGTCAAGGCAAACCTCCTGCCTCACCCTCCCAAGGATTGGAATTGCAGACATGTACCACCACTTCAAAATTTAACTGCATTTTAAAAACTGCATGGTCTCTACACCCTCGCCTCTAATTCCAGCACAGCAGAGGTAGAAACAGGAGGATCACAAGTTCAAGTCCAACCTGAGCTACATAAAAAGACAAAGCACTGAAAAAATATTCATAGTAACACACACACACACACACACACACACACACACACACACACACACACACCATAAAAGTCAGGTATGGTAGTGTATGCCTTTAAATTTCAGTCCTCCTGAGGCAGAGGTAGGCAGATCTCTGTGACTTTAAGGTCAGACTGGTAAACACAATGAGTTCCAGGCCTGACAGAGCTATACAAGGGGACTCTGTTTTAAAAACAATGAAATAAAAATACTATCACACAGATATGGTGGTGCACACCTTTAATCCTAGCTCAGAGGCAGTCAGATCTCTGTGGTCCACAGGCCAGTCTGGTCTACAGAGCAAGTTCTAGGTCAGCCAGGGTTGCACACTGAGACCCTATATCAAAACATATGTATCATAAACAAAGCCAAAGCCAAAAGATCACCAACATGGCCCTAGACAAATGGCTTGGTGGTTAAGAGATGTTACTGTTCTTGCAGAAGACCAAGATTTAATTCCCAACACCCACATCAGACAGCTCACAACTACCTATGATTCCACTTTTAGCGGATCTAACACTTTGGCTTCCAAAGCCGCCAGCACACATGTGATACACATAAAATCATGCAAATACACACACATACACATATATAAAAGTAATAAACGTTTTAAAAGATAATCAGTATACTGGAACTTATAAGAACTATGAAAGAAATGCCTAGGCATGAATAAGTATAAATTCACTAGATCACTGGCCCAATATAAAAAAATAAGTAAATATTAACAGATAGTTCACAGAAAATGAAACTCAGAAAAAAGATATTTGGGGTTTTGGGTTGGGCCTTTTTTTAGTGTTAAAGATCAAAACCAGAGCTTCATACCTGCTACCTGTTCCATGTACTACCTCTGAGCCATACGTAATAATTAAACTTTTAATTTTTCATAAATTTTTATTCTGTTTTTTCTCTTCATCCAACTTTATGTTCTTTGTCTCTTTTAAAAACAAAACAAAACTGGATGGCAGTGGTGCATGCCCTTAATCCCAGCACGGTAGCAGAGGATCTCTATGAGTTCAAGGCCAGCCTGGTCTACAGAGTGAGTTCCAAGAGACCCAGAACTGTTATACAGAAATCCTATCTCTAAAAAACAAAAACAAAAAAAAAATCACACACAATATAGAGTCTATTTTGCATTGTCAAATTACTTCTGAGCACAAGGCCTGCCCTGGTGTGGAGTTTGATGTATCCAGTGTTACTCCATTAGAGGAAAAACTGATTTTCCCTCTCTTAATAGCAATTGATTCCAAATAATTTCTTTCTCTTGAATTTGTTCAGGTCTTGTGAATGCTGTCACAGTCTCTGTGAGCTCATACGTGCATCAGTCCTGCTGTGTCTGGAAAAACACTGTTTCCTTGGAGGCATTCACCACCTCTGGCCCTTAAAATCTTTCTG
Source organism: Sigmodon hispidus (assembly GCA_004025045.1). Classification (NCBI taxonomy): domain Eukaryota; kingdom Metazoa; phylum Chordata; class Mammalia; order Rodentia; family Cricetidae; genus Sigmodon; species Sigmodon hispidus. The sequence continues at coordinate 2,962 of PVIH01031318.1, read as the reverse complement.
TCTCCTACGTAGATACCTGAGCCTTGAGGGGAGGGATTGGATGAAGACATTCCATTTAGGACTAAATGATCCAAAGTCTGTCATTCTCTGGACATTGTCCAGTTGCAGGTTTGTGTTAGTTCCCATGTGCTACAAGAAGAAGTTTCTCTGATGAGGGCTGAGCAATGAACTGGTCTAGATTCCCAGAAAAATGAAGTGATCATGGGGTCCCTGGAAGGGAGTGAGAAGTCACAAAGAAATCTATGTTTGAGACAGAGGCCAACTGTGTTGCCAGGACTGGCTGTCCTGGAACTTGCAATAAAGACCAGGCAGGTCTTGAACTCACAGAGATCCACCTGAATCTGCCCCTTCCAAATGCTGGGGTTAAAAGCATACACCACCACACCCAGCTCTAAAACACTTTTTGTTTACTTGGTTGGTTGAGACAGGGCCTCCCCATGAAGCCCTGGCTGGACTGGAACTCACTAAGTATAACAGACTGACCTTGAACTCCCAAGTGCTGAGATTAAAGGTGTCCACCACCACAACTGAATAAAGGGGCTTTTAAAGGATTTTTTGTTTTATTATATATAAATATAGGTGTTTTGCTTGCATGTCCGTATGTGCACTATGTACTTATCCAGTACCCTGAGGGACCAGAAAAGGATCCCGTTGAACTGGAGTTGATGTTGAGAACTAAACCTAGGTCCTCTGCAAGAGCAGCTAGCTAGTGCTCTTAGCCAATAAGCCATTTCTCCAACCTCTCTAAAAGTTTTAATAATTAACAAGAGTTGCTCACTCATGTTAGGTGCAATTTTAAGCTACATTGGAAACTTCTGGCTCCAGGAAAAGATTATATAGACTCACCTTTCCCTGCTTCTCTCCATGAAGTATAGTAATATGCCTTAGAAAACAAGAAAAAATAGACTAGCTAGAAACCCCAAGACTTGAGAAGTAACAATGTTTATCTCCCATAGACTGGCAGATAACCCTAGACCAAGTGACAAGGAGGACAGAAAAACTGAGGGATACTGGGAAGCGGGTATGTTTTCTCTAAGCAAGCTACTGGGAAAAGAGCAGCCCAACAAGTGTCTAACAAGAAGACCTCAGCCTTGTTCCACAGCTGAAGTCCCAGACAGCAGTCTAAGTCTGAGCTGTCTCCATCCCTATCTGGAGCTGCTTTTTCCTGTAGCAGTAACAACAGGGCCTTGTGTTTTCCAGCCTTGTGCTCAGCAGCATAAGAAGACACTAATGCAGCTACTTGCTCACCTCAGAATATCACCCAGCAGAACCAGGCAGCTCAAAGCTTGGAAGGTCTTCTGCTCATGTAAATAGAATCATTAAAGTCCAGGACAGGAGCCCAAGGAAGAACAGAAAAATGAAGTCAAATAAAATAACATCGCAAGGCTCAGAAAAGGAAACTGGGGGACCATGATCTAACTGCTTAACTATCTCTCTAGCCCTGAAATAAGAGATTTCAATGAGATCAAGAGTCCCCAAACATGCAATGGAGAGATGGCTCAGCAGTTAAGAGCACTAACTGCTCTTCCACAGGACCTGAGTTCAATTCTCAGAAACCACAAAAAAAAAATAATAATAATGGCTCACAACCATCTGTAACTCCGGCTCCAGTGAGATCCAATACCTCTGGCCTCTGAGGACATCTGCACTCAAATGAGTATATCTCCCTCCGTCATACACATACACATAATTGAAAGTAATTTTTTCTTTACAGTTTACAAAAGAGCCACCTAACATAAATGAAATTCCCAGGATGCTGAGAAGCACTCATCTTCATGAGGCAGACCAACCCAACCACAACTGAATGATGAGGTAAAGAGTCATCTGATGTCAACACAAAGATGAGTCCCAACAACACAGCTATTTGACAAAGACTTACAAAGTCACTAAAAAAAAAAAAAAAAAAAAAAAAGGGACCTGAAACAGCAGCACGGCACTTGCCTTGCATGCATGAGGCCCTGGGTTCAATCCCCAGTAGTGACAGTTAAAAAAATAAATAAATGTACCTGGTAGTAAGACTGTTACTTCAGCTCCTGGGGTTGGTGGAGGTTAGGTAGGAAGATTGAGAGTTTAAAACCTGACAGGCTATGGAGTAACTTTAAGCCTGAACATTTCAGTGAGACATTATTTTTTTTAAAAAAAAATTAAGTTTTTTTTTTAATGTCAAGGCTACAGTGTGGTGGTAAAGCACTTGCCTCAATTCCCAATACTGTGAAACAGGCTAATAAATAAATAGATGGAAAAGTCTCAGCAAAGAAATATCAGAAATAATCAAACAGACATCATAGTATTTTTAAAAGCTGAAGTTTCAAAGAACATTGGACCGACTCAATAATAGATGTGAGTGAGGACCAGGTATGGTGACGCACCTCTTTAATCTGAGCACTTGAGGAGGCAGAGGCAGATGGATCTCTGCAAGTTCAAGACCGGTTAGGTCTACATAGTGACTTCCAGGCCAGCCAAAGCTACAATGGTGAAACTATTTAAAAAAAAAAATTACAGAATAAAATCAGTGAACTTAGAGACATACAAATAAAATTTATTCCTGTGAACTCACTTAAAAAGTGGTAAGTTGTGAGAAATCGTATCGGTACAATATGTGATAATACTTATAACAACCACTAAAGACACTACACATACTAATATAGTCCAAATCATTATTAATAATATGTGTGGATTAAAAAACAGCCTTCGACACAGCAAAGGAAAGAGTCAAGAGAACGCAGTGACAGAAAGGGAGAAAACTATTACCATATACTTATCCAACATGGGATGAACATTCAGAACACAAAGAGTTTAAACAAGGAAACATCAAACTAGCCATGGCAGTATACACTGTAATTCTAGCTCGTGGGAGGTACAGGTACTAGAATCACGAGTTGAAGGCTTAATGAGTTAGTTCTAGGCCAGCCTGGGCTACAGAGTGAGACTCTGTCTTTTTTTTTTTTTTTTTTTTTTTTTT
>PVIH01031317.1:0-10988 GCA_004025045.1 Sigmodon hispidus | reverse complement strand
CCTTTTGTGCTTCAGAGACTAGACCTCTGCTTCTGCCTGCTTTTTTTTTCTTAATAAAGAAGGGGGATCTGTAGGGAGCTGCGTTGTACCACGCCCTAAAGGTGGCGCTGGTTTCCGCCTTCCACCTTTTCTGAAGGTGAGTGCTCTCGGGAGTAAGCAACTCCTTATTGGCTGTAGGCGAGGATGGTGGCTTGCTTCCGGCGCCTGGGGACCTATGGGCAATGTCTACGTGGTTTACCAGGATTGGAAGCCCAGAGGGTATTTAGCCACGAGCAGACTTCCCCCCGGGGTCGTTCGTCATATGTCTGAGAGTGAGAGTGAGTGAGTGAGTGAGTGAGTGAGTGAGAGATAATAAGATAATTAAAGGCCCGAATAAACTGCAAAGGGAAGGATCCGGTGTTGCGTGTTCCTTGCTGGCGAGGTGGCGCGCGACACTCTGTCACTTGTAGGGTTAGTGAAAATCTTTTCCCATTCTGTAGGCTGTTGTTTTGTCTTATTGACTATGTCCTTGGCCTTACAGAGGGAAGCCTCTCTTAATAATGCCACACCTCTGCTTACCTCCAGCAAACACAGCTGACACAAGAAAATGCTGCTGCTACTAAGAAGCTGTCTTTGACTTGGTTTTCTTTTTGTCCAATATAAGCAGAAAGTTTAAATCCATTATATTCAACGTGTTGCTTATACCGAGTCTTCTGTGAGACTTCGGGAACCAGCCTTGGTTCAGCTTAAACAGCCATTTTGTAATTCAAGCCCCCAAACTGCAGCATCTCTGTATCATGACCCCATCAAAGATACAACTCAGGAACTGCTTTTAGCTCCAATTTTATGCTTTAGAACCCTTTTTAATCTTTCTCAAGCTTTATGTGGGTGTATATCACCCACATTGGGCCGCCATTTGTAGTAGTAAGTTTCTTCCCTGAACTTTCCAGGCTGGCCCTGAGATTCTGACCTGCTGATTTGAAGTCCCACAGAAACACAGATGCTTATATTAATTTTATGCTGATTGACCTAGGGCCCAGGCATATAACTTGCTAACTTCTTTATCTTAACTCAACCCATGATTCTTATCATGTTTAGTCATGTAGCTCCATACCTTTTCTCAGAGCATTTCAACTTCTTTCCTCTGTGTCTCCTGGCATGTCTGCAGCATCTCTACTCTGTTTTTCCTGTTCCCAGAATTTTCTCAGTCTGGTAGCCCCGCCCACACTTCCTGTTTGCCTTTGGCCAATCACCATTTTTATTAGACCAGTAGGTGGGACAATTATTTACAATGTAACAACATAATCCCACTACACAGAACTATATTAAAGAATCTTTTAAAGGAAGAGATAAGATTGCAATAGGAGCTTTTAGGGCAAAAATCTGGGCTTCACCACCCCAACATGTTAGAGACAACTATTTATCCCCACTATGACAATAATAGACATAAGTAATGAAGGAAAGCAGAGATGGCATTATTCACACAGTGGCAAGAAAAAAATAGATGACTGAATCCAGGGGCTCCTTGTTCAAAATCTCTGACGTCCATCATTGGAGCATTTATATGAGTTTTGATTAAAACTGAAGGCAAAAGCTGGGGAAATAACTCAATGGGTAAAAGTTCTTGATGTGTAAGCATGATGGCCTGAGTTTGATCTCCAGAACCTATAATGGAAGAAGGGAATCGACTCCTTAATCTTGTCTTCTGCTTACCATATGTTCACCGTGGCACATACACACACACACACACACACACACACACACACACACACACACACACACACACCATATACAAACACACAGTTATACTAAAGAAAATTTTAAGACAAAGAGTAAAAAGTTTTCATAATCAAACAATCATGATCAAGATGCTTCTTACTTTTATTGTTCCATAATTGACCATCGTATCAACTCTGGTCATATAAGGAATAAACTTAATCTGTTACTTGCTGTCTTTCCCTCTTTTCCCATGAGATGATTCTATCAGCTCAAACAAGGAACATCATGCTCATGGATAATTCCCTTTATTTTGGATGGTCCATGCCTGTCCTCTGAGGTTTTGCCATGCCTGTAATTCAAGGTGACTGCTAGTTGAAAACAAGGCCTTAACTCTGTTTCTTCATGCTTGAATTGGAAGGAATGCTAGACAGTGAGTGATGAGCTTGCTCATCAGCAGTTGTAAGCAAAGGAACCAAGGCAGAGAAAACAGACAAAAAATGAGTGTGGATACATCAGACTTTCTTCCTTTTAGGTCCAATTAAGGAACCAAAGTAAAGGGTCAATACTTTAGAGCAAAAGAACCTTCTAAGCGTCTGTTTAAAGGCTGATTAGAGTTTTAGTTAATAAATCATTGTGCGATGACAGCGACCTGAAGTCAGAGTGGTGCAGACATGATGAGACTAAACACCCATAAGTGTCAGAAGAATTTAAAGATTCTACAGGCTGTTTGTTACATTACAAAAGTTCTTTCTTTTTTTTTTTTATATTCCAATAGTCTAAGATTTTATCACTTTGTATTATTTCTTTGGAAACTGCACATGATTTTTTGAAGTTAGACATTGGAGATAATTAGTTCTATTCTGGTTGAAGTATAGGAGTCCTGTAATTACATGCTGCATTTTGAACAAATTATGCTTACTTGTGTGCTCTTCCCTGTGGCCCAGAAAGCATGCTTTATTTTCACATGGTGAGAACTCAAAACCTGCTGGAAGGAAATGGCTGTAATGAGGCTTGCTTGCTTTCTCAGTGGAAGTAAGAGGGAAATTTCAAGTCATGTTACCACTGTTTTTTCTTTCTGTGCATATCTAGGTAGACTTACCGTGAGGATTTTAGGAGCAGAAGAAAATGTTAAGAAAGATGCATTTAGCATGTAAAAAGAAGACATTTCCCCATTACAGTGCTTGTATAAGTCTGGATTCTCTAAAGGAACAGAAGTGATAGAATGATCATTACATACATTCACATCATATACATATCATATACCTGCAAATACATACTTATACACATATATATGCATGTGTGTGTTTTTTAGTGTGGCTTACAAGCTATGGTTACATAGTCCAACAATAGCTATCTCCTGATGGGAAGTCCAAGAATCTGATGATCAGATGTCTCGGTGGATCTTCGGTATATAACAAAATCCCGAAGAAGTAGGAAAGGAATACCTCAGCAATGATAAACTTGCCAGCAAGAGTGAGGTCAAGCAAGTAAAACCCAAAGCTTCCTCCCTCCATGTCCATTTATATGAGCTGCCTCTAGAAGATGTGACTCAGAATTAGGGAAGGTCTTCCCAGCTCAAGTGATCTAAGTTCTTTGTTACATTACTCTACTTAGGTCTGACTTTGTCTAGTGGGACTGAAACATTTTTACTTCAGATCCCTACTGTACTGCATAGTGTGACATAAACAAATATTTTACTTGAAGGACAGTTTAATTCAGTTCTTCTCTTTCTTGACCACACTTTCCCTACCATGCTCCAAATATAAGAGTATCAAAAATCTAGAATAGAGGGGGCATTTAAGTCAGTTGCCACATGTGAAGATTTTGTGCCCTGTTACTCTGCTCATTAAACCCACTTTCAGGCCTTTTTGTTCTTTAACTTGGAGCTTGACTAGCAAGCTAAAAGAAGTTTCACTATCCTTGAAGTTTGCTCTTTACATTGAATACCAGGACTCTTACTTTTCCTGATAAAAATAACCCTGTCTCAGGCAACTGAGTATAAAGGATTTACCTTACATGAACTTCTAGGGTACTATTAGTCATGGTAGGAAGGTCAAAGCATCTGTAACTTGAAACTTAATCTCACCACATTGCATCTGCATCCAGAAGGAAGAGAGTGATGGATATTCAGGCTCAGCTAGGCTTTTCCTTCCTGAGCAGTCTGTAACAAGAGGTTTCTGTCCCCACCGGACCAGAGGTCCAGAACCGCCCGTGACTGCTTTTCCCTCCCAAAATGACATAGACACTTATATTAAGTTCATGCTGTTTGGCTTATGGCTCAGGCATATTGCTCTCTAGCCCTTTCATCTTAATTCAACCAATTTCCATTAATCTGTCTTGCCATGTAACCCATGGTTCACTTGTGTTACCTTACATGCTGATTCTTGGGCAGCTTAATTGTGTGTCTTAACTCCACCCTCCTTCTCCTACCTATGCTCCGATTCCTCTTACTACTTATACAGTGCCTGCATAGGTTAAAACAGTCCCTTTGTTTAAAGAATGATATTAATAGCATACAGAAAGACATTCCTTCATCAGAAGTCCATGACTCAAGCTTAGGGAATGGTACTGCCCATTTTTTAGGGTATGTCTCCCACATCAATTATGTTACTTCCTCACAGGCATCTCTAGAATCTTGAATCCCAAGTGATTATAGATCCTGTCAAGTTGATAATCAAAATCACACTAGAACTTCTTGTTCTCCACCATTAGAATTTGTTGGCATCTATCATTAGGAGTTTCTTCAGAATTTTTGGCCTCTATTATTAGATTTTTTTCCCCCTACTATCAGGACTTCTTTTCCTTCATTGCTTGGCATTTACCTTCACTAAAGTGGAACTTTGGTGAGTCTCTTTAATTTCCACAAGTACCTCTGTCCATTTTACTGAAATAAACTCAAATTTCAAGCATTGAGTCAGAGGTTATCCTCAGCCTCATTCAGATATGCTTATTTCTGGGACACTAAGAATTTGGTTTTGGTCTTTATTGTGGCTTTGTCCACTTCCCAGTAAGAACATGAAGATCATCAAGATGTTTGCTTACTTCTTATGTATGTTTTTAGATCCACCCAAAACACCAAGCTCTGAGATCAAAAGAGCCTTCTTTGGATTGTGAGTTTGCATTGGCAAATTGTCTAAAGATTTTTAAATTAGATCTCTCAATTCATGCTCAACAAAATGAGGAGTTCTTTTTGGGCTTGCCTGAATAAACATGATTTTTAAATTTATATTCCTTTGACAATCCCTTCTCACTCTGCAAACGCTCTCTCAATCTTACCCCGCCCCTTAAATTCTTGCAGGAAATGTAACCCTCCGCCATTTTTCAGTAGCAGGGCTAGGATATGTAGATGATAGTGTTAAATACCTGCTGTTTTCCTTCCCATCCTAAAAGATGTACAAATATACATTGTGAACAGAACTTCTTGGAAAGAGTTGTGACTTCTGCAAAACAGATTGATTAGAATTTCAAAGATTTTGGACATATTAGAATGTTGCATGTCTGGAACCTAATTAAAATGTATCCTGGATGTCTTTAGCCCCCTTATTAGTCAATCATTCCCTACCTCTGTGTCTGAGATAATATCACTGAGACTATCAAATGAAAACTTTTGAAAGGTATTAACTTACATACTGCTTGCTTCAAAGGATAAGCGTGTCATCCAGTGATGTATAAGGCCCATAACAGAGTTTTCCCTGTGTTGTGACAAACTGCCCGTCTGATAATTCCACTAACGGATTTGAAAAAGTGTTTTGAATTATGACCTTATTTGGTTTCATTAAAACTTTCATGAAGTTGTTACCACTTGAAATATGGCATTTGGGAAAAAAACTAAATCTATGTTGTTGGCCATGGCCATTCATATTTGGCTTTAGAATAAACAACCCCCTTGTACTCTGTGGAGCTGAGAGTTGTTTCTCTTGGCAATACCATATTTTGATTTCTCCAGTACAGTAAGTTCTTTATCCCACAACTGGCTTTTTTTTTTTTTTTTAAAGACAATTTCAGTTAAGAGCTCTCCTACCAACTCATCACTGGATCCATTAAAAAAAAAAAAAATCTGATCTAAGTGTAACTCACAGACTCTCAATAGCCTACAGAAATGTCCTGAGTCACACATCTGACTAAGAAAATGATTCTTCTTTTTCCTCTCTGCCTTCTCATTTTCCATGATGAAGCTCTTCACAAGCAGATCATCTGTCCAGGGATATTGTCTTCACAGCTGCTTGGAAACCACAGGCAGAGATTTAAACTAACAAAGTTAAATATAATTGTGTTATATGTTCTTTGCATGATTTAAATATTAAAAAATAATCCTTCACAAAAACCCAAAACCTTGGCTCCTATGGATTCTCATTATGATGCTTCTTACACTTACCTTTTATCTACCTCCCAATAAACATATATACTTAATTTTCTTCATAATTCAATAATTCCAACTCTTAAATTGGATTCACAAATAGACAATGTTCTCAGTGTTATCTCTCTCTCCCTCCCCTTACTCTCTCTGTTTTTTCAAGACAGGGTTTCTTTGTTTATCCCTGGCTATCCTAGAACTTACTCTGTCAACACAGGGCTGGCCTCAAACTCAGAGATCTGTGTGCATCTTCCTCCAGAGTGCTTGGATTAAAGGTGTGCACCACCACCGCCCAGCTGACAATGTTCTCTTTAAGTGTGGATTCTAGTACTTACCATAACCCACTTGACTATCTAACATGATATGGGCCCTCATAACCAAATGATATCCCAATAGAGTAAGAAACAACCAGAGATGTTTTGATGTCCTCTAACTCCTTCGGGTTCCTCATCTTCTTTGTCTGCAAATTCATCATTCATCTGTTCTCTCATATAAGCAGAGAAGCTACAAACAGGGCAAGAATACACACACACACACACACACACACACACACACACACACACCTGTGCCACCTGGGAGCCACAGGCAGTACTGAACACAGGCAGTATTCCTACAGGTCACACATTCATCAGGCCCCAATACCTGAAAGAAAGAACAGCTAATCCATGATAGAGCTTAAAACATGTGGGATCTTCTTCTCTGTCTCTGTCAGGTAGCAGAGGTTACATATTAACTATGGTTGCTTCCTCATGATGCAGGACTTTGCTTCTCCTTGGGAATCTGTAAGGGTAGAAAACTGACTTTTCCTGGGCGGACACTGAAGCTTCATCTCCAGATACTGTACTTTGCTATGACATCTATAAATCTCTTGCATGAAGGACAAGCCACCTCTGTGCCCCTCTATCCCCCCTTGTTTTCTCATTCCCAAGAGAACACAGTCAAAATACTTAAAAGCTATTTTTCTTTGTTTCCTTAAGGGAGCAGTTATAGAAAGTGAAGAACAGTTCTAAAAATCTAGTTAAAATGACAACAAATTTTTCTCTTGTTATATGTAATTTTATAGTTGAATCAAGGATCTCAACATAAAGACCAGGTTGGTACCCAGAGTTTGAGAGAGGGGAGAATAGAGGATACACATCAATGTATAGGCCCATGAAAGGAATTTTGGAACAGGGACATGATAGTACAGGCTTCAAGACTAACAATTGACAAATGGGGCCTCATAAAACTTAAAAAGTCTGTACAGCAAAGAATACCATCATTTGAGTGAAAAGGCAGCTTAGAGAACAGGAAAAAATATTAACCAGGAATCCATCTGAGAGAGAGTTAGCGTCTAGAGAACTAAAAGAATTTTAAAAAACCTAAATTATCAACCTAATTGAAAATTGGGGCAAGCAATTAAAAAGAGAGTTCTTAGGCAATAAAATACAAATGGCTTAAAATTATTTTTTAAATGGTTGACATTCTTAGCCATTATCTAAATGGCCTAATAGCTAATGTGCAGATTATAACTGCTTTGAAATTTCATCTTACTTTAATCAGAATGACTAAGATAAAGAAAAAAATCAAATGACAGAGAAATATTGATGTAGATGCAGGGAAAGTGGGGTATTTACTCATTGCTGTGGGAATGTAAACTACTGTAGTCACTAAAAATCAATGTGAAGCTTCCTCAAAAATCTACAATGAGATTTACCATATGATCCAGCTATATCACTGCTGAGCATATTCCCAAAGGACTCTCTATTCTAATACAGAGAAACTTACTCTTGTATGGTCCTTGCTGCTCTATTCACAATAATAATAAAATGGAAACAGGCAAGATGTTCATCAGCTAAAGAATGGATAATGGAAAAAAGGCATGTGTGTACAAAATAATTTTATTCATCTTTAAAGAAAAATAAAGTTATGAAGTTTTCAGTTAAATGGATAGAGTTGAAAATAGTCATTCTGAGAGAGGTAACCCATACCCAGGAAGACACATGCCAGATGACCCCTCTTATATATGGATCTTTATGTATGTGAGTTTATATTTGAACATTTCTAGAAGGCAAACAAACAAACAAAACCAAGAAAGCCTAGTAGAATGTTGTGGGTATGGATTTCAAGGAACTGGGATCAAATAAAATATGAATAATACAAATTAGGAAAAGGGAACAATGGAGCAGAAAAGGTAAAATGGGGCAGAAATAGGAGGACAGAGAAGAGGAGTGAGTGTGAAGAGGAATGATCAACAATGAATACTTTTTAAATGCACATGTGCATGCACATACACACACACACACACACAAACATATGTGCATGGTGTCAGACATTTCCATCTAAACGGTGAATAGGTTTTTCCCTTTCTCTATATTAAAAGTTGGACCTGAGGGTATCTTTACTATTTCTATCTCCGATATTCCCTCTTCCCTATCAGATTCTTCCCACAGGTCATAAGTTTCTGGGCCGTGGAAAGGCTCTTTTGACACAGGTCTTATTTATGCTCTTTTGCTCATCTGGCTCCCAGCCATAAGAAGTGGCAAGCCAACTTACCATCTCATTTTCTCTTGTATCCATTTTACCTGCCTAGTTAGAATCATACACGGGGAGCACTACCCTGGTGTTCCTTTCCCATTGTATTTCTCTTACACAGACAAGGTCCTACAGAGCAACTGTCTGGGCCTCAGATGCAGGTGTTATTATGCACAAAAGCAGTTGCGCATCCAGCACAGTGGCTTCCCAGTAGCTCCACCCCATTCATGTTACTCTCAGAGACTACAATTCATCATCTCACAATGGACCCTAGTCATCAATCTGGAACCTCATTCATACAAAGAAAGATGTGCATTTTGGGATTCTTCCCAAGAGTACCTTATCTCCAGATTGGTCAGTCTTAGTTACATTTCTTATCAGCCATAGCAAAGCACATGCAATTGCTACCATGGCAAGAACATATGATACCCCACACCACAAGAGGAGAAAAACCCTGTTGAGATTCACCCATGGTGCTCCATCCTCCGGTGGCTCAGGTTCCAGTCCATGCCTCTCTCCACAAAGCAAACATCATACAACTTTTCAAATGACCTTTGATTCTGCTGGTCTTCATGCCAACCAACTAGTATTGTCATTATCCTTATTTTAGAAAGGTAGTCAGCATAAAGGGACCTTGTCATGTTTGTGGGTGATAGTCCAGCCCTAAGGCTACAGTAATAACTGTTAATCATAGTGAAAAACAGATTTTTTTTCAATGACTTGTTTCCAAAGACCATGTGTTAAGAGGATAACTGCTTAAGAATGTCTGTTAACATTGATACGATATGACCAATTGTTAAAGAATTCAGTTTAATTTTATTCAAAATAATAAAAACAATTAAAAAATGAAAATTCCATTACATACCACTCTGAGGAAACTCCAGTTTACTTGGAATTTACTTGAGAATTTTCAGTAATATTCTTCTATTCACTCATTTATAAATTTAATTTATGACATATTGTTATAATAGTTGAGGATATATTCTCTTGCCATTTTTGTTATAATGTGTGTGTTCTTATGAGAACAGCTATTACTCATTAATATTTTAATTCGTGCTGTGAACATAAGTCTACCTGTCTTTTGGAATGCTTAAACACACAAAATACTCTCATTTCCTTTTTGCCCCCTCACTCTCTTTTTGGTGTCTTCCTCCTGTGTGAACCCAAACGTGAGTCTACAGTCTACTGGAGTTCCCATCTTGAATTTCTCTCTCTGACATCCTGGTAGTCCTGGATTTGTCTTCTTTCTTGTCTTATTCTCCTATGTTGCTGAAGGGCATGTACTTGTAGCTTCCAGAAAAATGTGCCTAGAGCATTACTTTTTGAGTTTTGTAATGTTTGAAAATACATTGATCACATCTTTGTGCTGTTTTCAACTTATTAATGTTCTCTATTGGGATGAATGTTTAAAGAAATTGTTTTCCTTGATCCATCCTACTATTTTTTGCTGTAGCCATTCACGGCCATTGTTGTTGCTGACTCTTTGTCCATTATGCCCTTGCTCCTGCCTCACTTTATAACTGCGTGGAACCTCTTACTGTTGTTCTTAATTTTCATGATATGTAGGTTGTGACCACAAATAGGTCAGACAAATAGACAAATGCATCATGGTTTTTCCATAATGCTTGAATTTATTAAATAACAAATTAACAAAGTACAGAGGTTTCAATAGCAGCAACTTGCCAGATATCTCTGTTTCCCTTAACAACCTTACCCGAAGTGAATATGTATTTGTTTTTCGACTCAATATTAGTTACTAATATTAACCCTCAGATTACATCATACTATAAAGATGTGGTGGGTTCTCGGCGTTATTGAGGGTGACCTAAAGGCATGGCTTTGAGGTCTCCAAGGACTCTAAATAGAGCATGGCCAGCCCCCTTTGAAGACTGGCATAGCCAGCCGAAAACTGGTTGCACTCTGCCGGCCCTTCCTGCTTGTTCCTGTGCTCAGGAGGGAACAGCCACCACTATCACCTACCACTGCTGCTGCATAAAAAATTTCAACCCTCCAAAATTTCCCCTAAAGTTCAATGCTATATCAATAAGTGTTTATTAACCTTAATAAATATTAATCCTTTATATAATCAATTACCAAAAAATAATTTCTATAATATTTAGTGTAATACAAGTATCTTTATGTTTACTTGTATGGGTTACAGAGTGAGCATACAGAGTTAAAATAATAAGAGGTCTTGAGTGGTTTCAGGTAGAAGCTGATAGAAATGTAAACACAGTCTGAATTAATGATATAATCCAAATTGAGTACCAGAGAAGAAGCAAACAAGCTGTGGAACAGAGGCTGAGTGTGTCAGGGTGGAGCAGGGGCTGTGAGTGTGTCAGGGTGGAGCAGGGGCTGTGAGTGTGTCAGGGTGCAGCAGGGCTGTGAGTGTGTCAGGGTGCAGCAGGGCTGTGAGTATGTC
>PVIH01031316.1:0-10989 GCA_004025045.1 Sigmodon hispidus | reverse complement strand
TGGATTGATGCAGGGATGTGGATTGATGCAGGGATGTGGATTGATGCAGGGATGTGGATTGATGCAGGGATGTGGATTGATGCAGGGATGTGGATTGATGCAGTGATGTAACAAGTGGAGGTGATCTGCACTCCCTGCTGGCCCCATGCCCCTCACATTTCCTGCTCTTGTGTGCCCATCTCATGACAGCCCCTCATTACCTCTGCTGCCTTTGGAATGTCTCTCCAGTTGTCCCTGGCCCTGAGGGCTGGGACCACAGCCTCTCCTGTCAGGGCTAACTCCAGTGTTCAGGGTGGTGCTAGGACTCAACGTTTATCCCCAACCCTTTGCCTTTTCAAAGTTTTCTATCCCATCATTTCCCCCACTCAAGGACCTCATATAGAACCCCTGGACCAAGCTCTAGTTCAGTCCATCTATGCAGACCCCAAGTTTCTGATATCACAGCCCTGCTCACTCCCATACCTCATACTCTAAAGTACCCCCACAGTAGACAGAGAACACAGAAGCATGAGGTACACCTAACCACAAAGAAGTTAGATACTCATGCCCAACAAACTTCTACTTCACCCCCCTTCAGGGCTCCTATCCTCACCTCAGCCAGTCTGTAAGGTGCCAAGTGCCAGAATGGGATGGTTGATGTGATAAAATCCAATACTCCCCCTAGACAGGGGTAAAAACGAGGTCACAGCCTGGATAAGGAAATGCAAGCATTTCTCAGGGATTCATTTTTACATTCAATTCAAGTACAGACATCATCTAGGGCTGATGGCTCTTGGAGAACTATCTCCTCTTGCTTATGTGCCACTTGGGGCACATTAAGTATCAAATAACCACAAAAGAGGCTTCTAACTTTCCTGTGATTAATGGTAGGTTGATGTACGGCCACCATTTGCAGTAAGCAGAAATGATCTCAAAAGATAAAAGCTAACACTTGCTGAATGCTTATTGTGTGACAGATGCTGTTTAGTTCTTTGGATGCTCTAATTCATTTCATCTTTCCAATAGCCCCACAAGAAGAAGACACTGTTATAATTATGCAGATGAAAACAGGGGCTTAAAGGGGTTGAGCAATGTGCCCAAGATTACAGTGCAAGCCAATGGTGGCGGGCTTGAGTCAAGGCATTGTGTTACAGAGATGGCTTTCTTTGCTACATCAGTAAGACCCTTTGCTACAGCCACATTTGGAGAAGGAAGTGCCAAGGAGTCAGTCTGGGGTTTACAGCAAGTTCAGATGGAGACAATGACCTCATTTCCTCCCTGTTGTGGAGGGCTTCCAAGAAGAGGTAGACATGATGAAGAAGGAGATGACATGGGGATGGAATGGGGGCTCTGATGTACAACCATAGATGATATGGGCAATGACATAAACCTGGGAGGGACCTGAGTCCACCTATCAAGTATGTCACACAGAGTGTAAGGAAAAGTCCTTCTGTAAAAGGTGTGGTGTGGATATGCAGATGGGAGACCAAGCGTTGGCTCAAGTGACTTCCCACCAAAAACAGGACCTGGATAAAACTGAGGTCTCTACAACAGAACAGCAATAATATACATAATCATGTTAAATAACCATAGGATGAGAATCTGCTTTTGCCCAAGAACTGTGCTGGGTAAGCCTGCTCACCAAGAAAGTAGCAGCAGTTTTGCAGCTCTGCTGTGGTCTCATCTTGCCAACCCAAGGCCCATGGCGCTGAAGGCTGGGTCACCACACTGTGGCACCATTGGGAGGCATGATCTCTAAGAGGTGAAACCCAGGAGGAGGAGGTTAGGTCACTGGGAGGTGACCTTTAAGAGGCTAGTGGGATCCCAGCCCCTCCCACTCTTTCTGTCTTTGCTTCCAGGCCACAAGGAGGTGAATAAGCTTCTACTGCCAATCAGCTTCTACCATGATGTGCTGTGCCAAACCAATGTGACCACGTGACCATGAGCTGAGTCATCTGCAACTTAGTCAAGAAGACCTCTTCTGTTTACTTTTAGGCTGACTACTTTGGGTATTTTGCTACAGCAAAAGAAACTGAAGTCAGAACCCACTCATGACCTCAGCAGCCCTGCTCATCACAAATGTCTTTCCCTGCACCAGCCACACTGGTTCTTCTTGCCTGGGGGTTTCTATTCATGTCCTACCTTTCTAGACTATTATTTCTTACTCCTAGAGTTTACCATGAAAGATTTCTTTACATGTCTCTTAATAGGTCCTTCTAGACCAAGCCGTGGCCGCTACTACAAGAATCATTGTATGCCATCTGGCCTTCAGAGATGGTAATACCATACATAGAATCTAGAACCATAGTCCTGGGATGGAATCCTGTCTTTGTCACCTGGCTAAGTCCCTTGGTCTTTTCATGCCTCGGTTTTCTCACCTACAAAGGATAAATAGCAGGACCTTCTCATGAAGTATCGCATTGTGGGTAGAGTCACCCATGACACAGCCAGTTTACATGCGCATTTGAGATGCTGCATAAGTAAGCCTGCTGCATGGCGCATTGCACAAAAGTTCAAGAGCTGGAGTGCGATAGAACAACCACCTACCACATGCAAAGCCCTGAGCTCACCCTCTACCATCACAGAAATGTAAATAAACAAAGATAAGTAAATAAATGAGTCATGTACAGTTGTGCGCAGGACAGAATGCTGGACCACAGTAGCAGACATGCTGGTTTCTGCCTTTCCTATACTCCGCATGCTGCTGTTATTCTAGAGTGCATACCTACACAGGTCTCCTGTGCAGTGTGCTGGGTTATAGGCCTGCTCATCTCAGGTTCATAGTGTGTGTTAATCACATCAAGAGGCCACATGCTGTAAGCCATCAAACCATGCAGATGACCTCATGACAAATCATATGAAGATGCATTTTTCAGAACCTGACCAGTTGTTGAGCAAGGCATGACAGTGAGAGATAGGCCTGTCTCTCAACATACTCTCTAGGTAGCTGTGGATGCTAGTGCATGGCTGTAACTAGAGCTAAGCACTGGGCCTTATGTACCCACCCACACCAGTGTGCGGAGGCAGTGCTGACCAATGGAGTAAGTGAAGAAGACTCCACCTAGCAGGAGGCCTCCAGGACTAGCAGGAAGCCTCTGGGACCCACAGGAAGCCTAGAGGCATTATAGAGAATGATGAGTGGTAAGCTCTCACACTCATGAGAAAATGTGTGAACTGACTGCTGCCTTGAACCCCTCTTAGGAAATAGGCTGGGCTCCCCTACAGCAAGCATTACTACAGGAGCAACTCCTGTAGGGTCCATCTGTTTAAGTAAAAGAAGCCTGCCAAGTCAGGATCGCCCTCTACCAGGGTAGCTGGTGGCTGTTTACACCTGCTAGGATGACTCTGGAGATCTGAAGGTCCTACAGGATGTCCTCAACTACTAGATGGGTGCCTCTTACCACAGGTCCCCAGATCTGATTGGATGAGATCAATGTGGAGGTCTAGGAAGTATCTGTGAGTGGAAACCAAAGTCTCAGGACAGTGGTGTGGTGGTACAGGAGAGGGACCTGGTGTCTGCACAGTAGCAGTCTGTGTATGAGAATGGAGGCAGAGGAGCATCTGGCGCAGGCTAGAGGCTGATGGGAGATGTGTCTCTGCTGAGGCTGCTGAGTGGGTAGTGAGAAGGCACTGTCGGGCATAAGAGGAGAGTTCAGAAGGTGGGTCATAGCCTAAACTCCTGTACACATTAGCTCAGTTCAACCTCCCATGCTTGGATAAACAGAAGATGCTGAGGGAGAGATAGGAGGAGGGAAACACCAGTGTAGATTTCCAAGTCCACAAAACGGAGAACTGGCCTGAGACAGGCAGACAATGGCCACTGCCTCTAAGAAAAGGGGCACCCCTGCTGTGTTCTCCCAGGTCCGTATGAAGGGGCCAGAAGAAAGGAGGCATATATGAGGGTGGAGGACAGGAAGGAAAAACATGCCTCTGAATTGCAAGGCGCGGGCAGAGTCTATTTATATTGGGTTTAATTAACTCAGCTCCCTAGTGCCGCTAAGGCAGCAATCACACTGCAGACAGCACTGATTTGATTGGCAAGAGATGCACCAGGCAGAATATTAAGACACCGGGCCCCTATAAATAGGCCTAATCACAGCCCCTCACTGGAAGACAGTGAGGAAGACATTAATCAGACCTGGCACCCACCCCAGACTTGCTCTTAGGTGCCGCATCAGGCCCCTTGGTTGCAAACGAGGTGTGAGGGGGGCTGGGCTAAGTGTGGCAGGAAGGGCTAGGAGGCTTCATTTGGGCTTCGAGTGCTCTGTGACCTTGATTAATTGCTTGCCTTCTCTCAGCCTCTGACTCTTGCCACCTCCCACTCTGCAAACTGGCAACTGGTGTTGCCCTCTGAGAAACATTTAGCCCCAGTAACACAAATGTATGTATTGTACAGAGTATCTCACCACATCACCTTTACCACGTGGGAACTTGTTCTTGGCTCATACTGTAGTTTCCCCAGACTCTACCTTCTATATCTCTAGCTTCTTCCTATGACCCTTAGACCAGCATTATCCCAATCTGAGTTGATGAGTCTGGCGTTCAACTGTCTGAGGTTACTTCCAGAAACTTCCCAGTGCTGTGAGCACCCATCCCTTCCCTCTTCAGGTCACCAAGGTGGAGCCAGCTGATCCCTCACCATCCAAAAAACCTAACTCCCTGAGACCACGGGCTCAGTCAAGAACATGCCTTGCTATCCATCCTTATGCTGAGCCTGCTGCAAATCTGTTGGGCGGACTCAATTTGTGCCTCATGTCTTGAGTTGTAGGGTCTGGAAGGGGAATTGGAGGGGACTTTCTGTGCATGGCATGTCTTGGGATGAACTCATTAGCCACCTCATCTAGATGTATGTGGTCACTCAGGCTTATGAGCCAATTGGGAGTGCAGACATAGCCCCCAGATTATTAATAAAGGTACAGCGGGCTGGTGGTTTACTGTTCTGCTTGAGAATATCTACTGATCAGCACGGTCTCCATGGATTGAAAAAGTCAAGATACCAGGCAGACAGAGTGCCTCGAAAACAATCAACTCCCCCTTGATAAGCACTCTAATCCAGCTGTGAGTGCAGTGCCCAGAAAGGAGAAAAGCCTCTTATTACAATCAGTGCCTCTCCCCAAGGCCTGAAGAGAGCACAGAGAGCATTCTGGGTAGAAGGAACTGAAGTACTCCCACCTGAATAGTAAGGGTGAGTGATCTTCCACAGTCTGCACATAAGCATCCTTGGAGAAGTCAGTGGTGAAATACAGTGAACAGCAATACAAAGGAGTTTGCACTCCAGTCACAAGGGAAGCCCCTCACAAGGTCTGTGGTACCCAGTACAATGGCCAGAGCTGCGTGCTTCTGTGTAGCATGGGAATGTGGATGGTCAGACTGAGCATGTCTTGGTTACTTTACCTGCTGCTATGATAAAATAGGCTGATGATAAGAACTTATGGGAGGAAGGACTTACTTTAGCTCACAGTTCAAACACAGTCCATGGTCAAGGCAGTGGGATCTTGAAGCAGTGGGTCGCATTGTACCCACAAACAGGAAACAGTGAATTTCAAAGCTCATCTCACTCTCTCCATTCCATACAGTCTAGGACCCCCACCCGGAGAATGGTGTCACCCATGGTTAATATGGGATTTTTCACATCAGTTATTTCCATCGCAATAATCTCCCTCCGACATGGCCAGAGGCCCATCTTCCAGATGATGACAGCTCTTCCCTGGCTGAAAAGAAACAGAACCTTCATGGAGATCTGTAAGAATAAAATGCACACCCAAATCCAAAGCCCTTACTGGAAAGAGGGTGTCAGTTATCTCCTGAAATTCCTACTGATGACATGACATCCCGGATAGATTGGTTAAGCAAAAAAGATGGCTGATTTTTACCTGTGTCTTTTCACTTTCAAAATCATTTATATGGATGACATAATCCACCTTCCTTCTTTTCCCTCAACATTCCTATGATTCTAAAAGAATGCTTCTCTGTCTTTGCAGACAAGAGACATCCTAGATTGGGTTCTGGCCTAAGGATAGAAACAGCTCATGACATTTTCATCTTTTTGTCTGTTTCTTGCTCCATTTTGAGATAGGGCCTCACTTTTTGGACCTGTTTTCAATGACCTTTATTGAATGGTAGGTATGCCACAGCCGGAAATCATGTACTCAGCAGCCTATGTTAACCTCTTAGAATTGTATGCACACCAGTGTGGGCTGCCCTCCATCCCATGATTCGAATTAGATGCTGCAAAACTATACATAAAGAAACTCCCCAAACTGTAAAGTAATTCTCCCAAGAGGAAACCCCCCACCCCCATGCCATTTCCCTGTGCTCCAGGGCTATTCTAGCTGCTGCTCATTTAGCTGTCCTGTGGTAGTGTGCTCGGTAAATAATTCCAATTTTCTTTAACATATAATTTCACTCAGTGAATGTCAGTCCCTATTATCAGGTACCCAGTCCACTATAGAACATATATATACATATATATAGTATACATAAATGTGTGTATATACATGTATATATGTACACACATATACACATATATATGGAAAAAAAAGCACGTCTGTGAAGTAAGCATTTTGTAGTTACTTCACAACAAACTCTGGAGTGAAATATGTATTACTATTGATCTTTACTAGGAGAAACTCAAGTACAGGGGTGCGAAGCTGGAGAGACTCATCTAAGGCTAATGGAAATTTTGTTACTTGTTGAAAAGAAACAACAAATGCAGTAAAAAGTAAAAGTTAACATGTATGAATCGCCCTCTTCCCCGGAGCTGGGAGCGGGAAGAAACCCTGACTCCTCTGTTCTGGGCCAGCTGCAGCTCACTGTAGGCCTTCTACATTTCCTGCTTACTCATTTTCACTTCTTCATGCATTCCATAAACAAACACTCTTGAGTCACGCTGTCTCTCACATTCTCACGAGAGCTGTTTCCTTTCACACCCCCTAGCTCTGCTGTAGTCAGGACAAGGCAGGCTTCCCTCTCCTGGAGACCACTCTCTTCTCCAGCATAAATTTACCAGGATGCTTTGCTTCTCATGGGGAGGGGCTGGCAAGAGGGCTTCGAGAGTGAAAGTGCTTAGAGTCCTGTGGTGCAAGCCTCACAACCTGAGTACCAGCTCTGGGACCCACAAGGAGGAAGGAGAGAATCAAGTCCCCAAAAGTAGTCTTCTGGTCTTCATATATGTGCTATAGTACACACATGCATTTATACACACACACACACACACACACACACACACACACACACACACACACACACCAGATATACTTACTAGAAAGTAAAATATAAAAGCAGAATTTAAAAACTCATACAGCAGCATTTGTTGGCTTGGATGCTTCATTAGTGAGAAATAAATGATCATTTTATTTAAGCTCTTATCTATCTAATTTACCTGTCTACTGCATAGCTGTCTGTGATTAAAATATGCTCTTCACAGCACAAATCACATTTTAATAGTCTGTGTCTGAAGGCACAGGACAAGCAGTAAGAATGCACTAAGAGAACACTGGTGAGGAAAAACAACCTGGCTCAATGTTACAGGAGTTATCTTAGTGCAAAAGGCTTCAGCAACCGAGAGAAGCTAGGCTCTGTTTCCCGTGCTGATTACTGAGATGAGTAACAGTGAAAAGCAAAAAAGGCAATTATGTAACATGGCCACACTGGAGGAAAGGAACAAAAAAGGAGTCCAGTAACCCCCCATGTCCACTGCCCCAGCACTGAGTACACATAACTGAACAGTCCCATGCTGGTGAGCCCCCACCACCCATCACAGACTCATCAGTGGTTCAGCTCTAGTCCTGCAAGGTCATATGATAAACGGTTTCTGTTCATCACTTGAGGGGCCACCTCAACCTCGGGGAAATTTGTCTTCTTCTGGGGTATGGGTCTGTCCTGTGAGGTATTGCGTTTCCTGGGGTTCAAAGTGACAAAGTTTAAGGACAATAACTTACCTCTGTGCCTTCAGCCAAAATGCAGACACAAAATAAAGACAGAAACAGCAGGTTTTCATCCTGTTACTGCTGCCCTGTGTGCCTAACCGAGTAATTGATGCTTCTTAGCAAAAGCGACTTCTGAGTATCTGTGTCAATCCCCTTCTTCTGTCTAAACATTCTCAATCCAGAGGGAATTAGGGTGCTGGCCAGTTTGGGAACTTTGTAAGTCCCCTGGCCTACTGATAAACTAATACAAGAGAAGATGGCAGGCTGTATTGGGTAAAATGTGTCAGTGTAAGACAAAGGCAGATGTTTAAGTGTATATGAAGCAGGTTATAAAAAGGAAAGTCCAAAGACACCTATTAAATAAACTCTATAGAGGATCATCTTCCCTGTTAAATAGCTCTGTGTATGCACACTAGTAGCTTATTGTGGTGATATATATATTTAATAAAATTAATCTAGAATATCAGAAACCACAGAGTCAGCCAGGTCAGGGAGTGGTGACCCACACCTTTAATCCTAACTTTAGGAATGTGGAAAGAGGAAGTTAAGAAAATTAAGAGAGGGGCTGGAGAGATGGCTCAGCGGTTAAGAGCACTGTCTGCTCTTCCAGAGGACCCGGGTTCGATTCCCAGCACCCACATGGCAGCTAACAACTGTCTGTAGCTCCAGTTCCAGGCAAACACCAAGGCAAATTAATAAATAAATAATAAATAAATAAAGTTTAAAAAAAAAAAAGAAAATTAAGAGAGCTGGATGGAGCAAGAGAAGAGGGTTTTTCAGCTTTAGGAGATGCTTTCCTTCCCTTTCTGCTGAGGACTCAGAGGAAGTCTTCCTGAAGACAGGCCTGGTGAGTTGGTTGGGTGGCTGTGGTTTCTTTCTGATATTCCAGATGAATTTTATTATTTATATATAATATATTATTTATGTATTATATATATATATATCTATATCACCACAGCCTATCTTGGATGTACTTTCAAGCAACTATGCATAAGAACAATTTGCCCATAACTTCCTGGCTTTATTTTGAAAGAACTGACACAAGCGACTCCATTTTTGTTGCTGGCAATGAGACAATGACTCCTTATGAAGCTCAGGCATATGCTAGAAAAAAAAAGTAGTTTGAAAAGAGAGTATATACTAAAGATATTGTTTACGATTGGCTTCTACCATCTATAGAAAAGGATCATAAGAAAATAATTAAAGTCTTTGAAAAGCCATGGTTAGAATTTTGCAGAAAACTTAGCAACAGATACTATTTTTTCTTGCTGATAGTCATGGTACAGTTAAGAACACATAAACACAAGTGGAAGAGAAGTCGGCATCACCAGTGATTTCAGTTTGGAGAATGCCAATTTGGTAGTGTTACATGACACTTAATATTGTCATCTTGGCAGGATCTAGAATTATGCAGGAGACAAATTTGTGAGGGTGTTTCTATAAAGGGATAATTGAAGTGGGAAGAGGTACCCTATCTGTAGGCCATGCCGTTCCATGGGCAATGGTCCCAGTCTGGATGAAGAAGAGAACAGATCGATGGAGCTGAGTGCCAGCATTCATCTCTCTTTGCTTCCTGACTATTTACACACATGACCTCTGCCTCAAGTTCCTGCTGCCCTGACCGACTCCCCAAACTGTGAGCCAAAATAAACTCTCCCTTAAAGGGATTTTCACAGCAGAAAAGAAAAAAATAATTAATGAAAGTTTTTCCTTAACTTTTCTGTTTTTGAAGATTTGCATACTTGAGAACACAAAATATTTTCAATACATAAATGAACACACAACATTATCAACCCAGAAGACACACACACACACACACACACACACACACACAAGATTTCACCCTAAAAAAAGTTTAAGTGAACCTTGATTTTTTTCAAAAGACTTATAAATCAAACATGAAACAAAACATGAAATTATTGTCTTCTAAAATTGGCCCTTTTGTAAACTACACTGGGCCAAAATTGTTAGTAAATCTAATTGCTTTGACTATAAAGCCTTTAAAAATACTTTATTAGTATTTTAGTTACGGTCAACTAAGTCATACAAAAAAAAGGTCTTTTGTAAGGTTTATTTTCCATGAGCCTCAATTTTTAGAGTTAACATTGGAAAGCACTGGTTTCTAACCATCCCACCTGTGAGCTAAAACTGGGCATTTATATTTTAGTTAGGCCTGCCTGACTTAGAAATGTCTCTGCATAGCCAGTTTTTCAAGGCACAGAAAGAAAAAAAAAATAAAAGCAGACAGGAAACAAACCCTGGGCCAAGTCCAAAAGATCACAATTTAAATTAGGCATGTCAGGAATAATAATTTTAGCATACATGGGTCTTTAAAATTGCCAAGAATATTGAAGCAGCTGCAGGTACATCGGTAGTAACTTTTAGGAATTCTGAAGGCAGACAGAGTTTTAGGTTGTAGGCTTGTCACGTTGACTGCAGCAGGAATTAATGCTAGGGAATGTGTTCTGAGTCGAGAACGTGTGCTGCCTGCTGGGGGTTCTCCCCAGAGTATCACTAGCGAGTCAATGTGTCCTCTTGTGTTGGTTAGCCCCACCATCAAGGCATGTGGTCAGTTCATGTTGAGGGATGGCCAGCCCAGATGTGTGCATTCTGGGGGATAATGGAGCTCCCTCCAACCCAGGAGTGAAATGTGATCTTCTTTTTTTTTTTTTTTTCCTTCTTTATTTTGTTTGGTTTTTTTTCCCTTCTTTATTTTGTATTTATCAAAAAAACAGTAAAGAGAATTTAAAAATCCCGAAGAGTTAACAATAACTATACAGAGGATAATAATCATAAGCATGGCTTATCAAGGGTGGAAATGCAAATAAGATTACTACACATATATTTTCTTTGTGTTCAGCTTTCCCTCTGAATTTTTTTTCGATCCCTGTATATCCTTATTGAAGGTCTCTTCCCCCTCCCACCACATCTGATCATTTTTCTTCTCTGCAACTCCCCATCCCCTCCCTTGGCAGGCAGCAGACAGTCCTATGGTCACACTGGCCCAATAACGCTTGGGTCAGTCTTCACTTCCCGCCAAATCCAGTTTTGTCCCCCCTCCCTCAAGAGTGAGTCACGTGTT